>JBAMBJ010003835.1:0-106634 GCA_037043495.1 Drosophila recens | reverse complement strand
CATTAGGGCGGGTCAATTTGTTCGGGTCGAAAAAAACGTGGTAATCGTCCACCAGAATCGTAATCTACGATGAATTCTAAGATATTTTCACGAAGAAACTATATGTCTAAAATCAATTCCTAGCCTCCGCTGCGAAGCATGATGATTTCAGATAAAGGTATTTTAAGGTATTTTGAGATATTTAAGACATTACAAAAAAAATAACACATTTTCCAATAATGTTGAGCCTTATTCTGATTCATCTTTTTGCAACATATTTTATAAAATTTTTGTTTTTTAATTAACCAATCAATTTTTTTTTAATTCGCTGAAATTAGCCGAGGAAGCCATGAACTATGGCTTTTTAAGAAAATTAGAGGCAAAAGTCTGTAACTTTCTAACGAAGTGAGATATCGGCCTGAAATTTGAAATATATATTCTTGACATTTGAAAACAAATTTAGACAACAAAATAAAAGTAGGCGTGGCATCCAGATGGGTGTAAGATAAAGGTCAAACGCTAAAAATCGGTTCTTACAACATTAAAAAATAAAAAACATAATTTGAAAAATAAAATTTTATATATATTTTTATTTTTTTTTTTTTTTAATATTTTAAATAAATTATTATTATAAGTATTAAATGTAAAATTTTGTAAACATTTCTTTTCAACAGTTATGGTATCTAATCCCGTTTGATTTTAAAGCTAGAGCCCACTACAGCCCCCATAACCGAATTTAGCTTATAGTAATGATAGTTAAACTAAACATTTAAAGTATTTTACTTTATTTTTAGAAAGCAAATAGCAAAATATCTTAAAGATAAAATAACTTATCTGTCAGTATTTTTAGTCTTTCTTAGAAAGAGAGTCGTTTCACTTATCATCAAATCGAGTCTAAGAAAGACCAAAAACTGACAGATAAGTTATTTTCCTTTAAGATATTTTGTTATTTGCTTTCTAAAAATAAATTAAAATATTTAAAATGTTGAGCCAATATTTCATACCTGTTAAATTTCGATTAGAATTACTAAGCAATTAGATTATTTTTGGAAACAATCGTATTGACTATATAATTCACTGTTGAAAAATTTGTGTTTATTTAATGATTACGATTACATAAAATCAGAAATAATCTAAAATTATTACAATTGTTCAAAAATAATCAGAAAAAATAAAAATAATCAAAAAAAAAACTATTTAAGTATTCGGATTAAGTTAGATCTTTATTTGTTTATTTCTGGTAATTTTTGATTATTTCTGATTATTTATGACTATTTAGTAAAAATCAAATTATTTTAAGTTTTCACAATCAAAGTAGCCAAAATAATCAGAAATAATCAGAAAAAATTCAAAAATAATCCGAATACTCAAAAAGATTTTCTTGATTATTTTTGTTTTTTTCTGATTAATTTTGAATAGTAGTAATTTTAGATTATTTTTGATTTTTTGTAATCGTAATCATTAAATAAACACAAATTTTTCAACAGTGAATTATATAGTCAATACGATTGTTTCCAAAAATAATCTAATTGCTTAGTAATTCTAATCGAAATTTAACAGGTATGAAATATTGGCTCAACATTTTAAATATTTTAATTTATTTTTAGAAAGCAAATAACAAAATATCTTAAAGGAAAATAACTTATCTGTCAGTTTTTGGTCTTTCTTAGACTCGATTTGATGATAAGTGAAACGACTCTCTTTCTAAGAAAGACTATAAATACTGACAGATAAGTTATTTTATCTTTAAGATATTTTGCTATTTGCTTTCTAAAAATAAAGTAAAATACTTTAAATGTTTAGTTTAACTATCATTACTATAAGCTAAATTCGGTTATGGGGGCTGTAGTGGGCTCTAGCTTTAAAATCAAACGGGATTAGATACCATAACTGTTGAAAAGAAATGTTTACAAAATTTTACATTTAATACTTATAATAATAATTTATTTAAAATATTAAAAAAAAAAAAACAAAAAAAAAATATATATAAAATATTCTTTTTCAAATTATGTTTTTTATTTTTTAATGTTGTAAGAACCGATTTTTAGCGTTTGACCTTTATCTTACACCCATCCGGATGCCACGCCTACTTTTATTTTGTTGTCTAAATTTGTTTTCAAATGTCAAGAATATATATTTCAAATTTCAGGCCGATATCTCACTTCGTTAGAAAGTTACAGACTTTTGCCTCTAATTTTCTTAAAAAGCCATAGTTCATGGCTTCCTCGGCTAATTTCAGCGAATTAAAACAAAATTGATTGGTTAATTAAAAAACAAAAATTTTTAAAAAATATGTTGCAAAAAGATGAATCAGAATAAGGCTCAACATTATTGGAAAATGTGTTATTTTTTTTGTAATGTCTTAAATATCTCAAAATACCTTAAAATACCTTTATCTGAAATCATCATGCTTCGCAGCGGAGGCTAGGAATTGATTTTAGACATATAGTTTCTTCGTGAAAATATCTTAGAATTCATCGTAGATTACGATTCTGATGGACGATTACCACGTTTTTTTCGACCCGAACAAATTGACCCGCCCTAATGTACATATGTGAGTGCATTGACAACTCGGTTTGACTCAGCTCAGGGTCAGTTCAGTTCTTATGCATGGCGTCACCCGCTATGAAAGCCCAGTTGGAGGTCTGCACTTGTCCATGGCGCAAATCATGTGTTTATTATGTTAATTAATCGTTTTAACCCATTAATGGCTGCCCATAGATCGGCTGGTACGATTTTGACGAAATTTGGAAATGTGTGCCTAGAAGACCATAGAAGTTGAAAGAAACAAAAAAAAAATTTTTATCTTCAAATTTAATTTTTTCGATTTCCATACATTTTTCAGCTATTTTCGATAACATTTTGTATGCAGAAAAAAAGCTAGATATTCACCTGTAAAAAACTACAAGTATAACAAGCTTAAGCTGAGCACTATTCGAGTTAAAGAAATGAGAAACCTGCATTCAAAATTCAAAAGTCTGTAACTGAATCTTACATAAATCTTTTTATTCTCGTTTTTATTTAGTTTTCTATCAATTTGATTTTACTACCTCCAACTAAAAGCCGGAACAAAAGTTATTTAAATTTTAAAATAAAATTAAATCGTATTTAAAATAAAAGAATAAAATGAAATTTAATTGGTACGTTCTTTGAGTGTCTAAATAATGTGCTTGATATTGAAGAGAGATTTTGAAGTAAAATGTATGGAAATTACTTAGGTTATTCAGAAGCTATGATAAAATTACTTTCTTTTACAACCAATACCAACACTAACCTCAGTGTGACCTTATTTTGTTAGATACTTTTAACAGTCTGGCAACCCTTCTCTATTTATCACTTTCTCACAAATACGATGAATTTTTCTAAATATACTCCATGGCATGTTTAGTTTGATAAAAGTTTTTCTCTGTGCTTGTTGTAGTGACGTCATATATCACTTGATCATAAAACACAATTATCATAGCTTCTGAATAACCTAACTATCAAATTTAAAGCTAAGTATATTTTAGATTAGAGCGCCCCTTACAGTTTAAAAACGTTTTTTAAAAAGTTTTGAATTAATATTTCTTGCTTCATAATTATGTATGACAACAACTTTAACATTCAAATGATCTTTATTTAAAAGAAAGCTGAATCTATTAAATTTGTCTTTATGAACGAACCCCTTTTATAAGGCATGAAATATAGTTATTCTAAATCTAATAATCTAACAACCCCTTTACACTTGCAGAAACGAGTTTAGGGCGTTAACAAATTGTAAAGTCTAATAAAAAATGATAAATGTATCACTTAAGAAAAGATCCTCATACGATTGATATATTCGGTAATCTATAAGCTTAAACCAAATCGTTGGCATGTCAAATTGTCAAGTTGGGCCAATAGATTTCAAGCATTGAGTTCATGTAAGTAAGTTCATAAAGCATAATCAGGCAGTCAGAGATCCATAAATAATGTTGGCCAAACAATGAACGTGTTAAGGCCGGGAATCAGATGCGTAACCCAGAGAACGAACCCGAAACGAACCGCATAAATGGCAATAAATGTGCACTTAAGGGTTAGAAATATGAATTGTTCAACTCATGAGGGAATCTCTGAGTCTATAAAGTGTTTCCCCGAGCAGATTGCAGCAAACAGCGGGTGGTCAATGGAAAAAAAATGACAAAAATGTCAAATGCGTTAATGTTAAGACAGCAGGAGCTGTTCCCGCTCCCCTCCACATCCCACTACCCATCCCCTTCCTTCCGCTGTGTCATTTTCCTAATGCTGACGCAAGCTTCAACCTCCAAGACTCATTGCAGTCTCCGACTCAGACTCCAATTTCAAATGGAGGTGCAGAGGGAAGGCTGGGAGGGAAACTGAGACGGAGACGGAGACTGACAGTAGCTGCTATTTTCTTGGCACAACATTTTCATATTCATGAGTCTAAGCGCGACGCCTCCAACCACCACCAACCACCGCTCAGTTTGTTCTCATTATCTCAGCTTGATTTTCAACATTTTTATGCGTCAAAAATGCTGCGTTGTCTCCTCAGAAGCTCAGAAGGCGGCAAGACGGGGAAGTAGAGAGGGGATAGCGGGGGATAGAGATGGGCGGATGGCTGGGTGGGTGCGGGGAGGGGTGAGAGGCATATTCCACTGCACGTGTCAATTGAAATGAATGTCGCCAGGCGTCCCGCCGTTCAACCCCCGCTCTACCTCCACCTCCACCTCCATTTCCACCTCCGTTTCCACCTCCAAGCTCAACACACAAGTTGGCAACAACAATGCTTAGTATGACTAATCTTTGGCGTCGTTGTTGTCGCCATTCATGACAAGAAAAATGCCAGCGACATCAATAAAGCGCTGGCATGAGAAGATTCTAGACTAAGAAATACCCTGCAAGTAATTTAAAAACAGCTTAGTAGACTAGGAAATATTATAAGATTAATAAATTGAGTTGTCTCATTAATGTTCTTACTTATCGCTGACTATTTAAGAGATTAATTCTCAAAGTAGTCAATTAGAAAATAATATTATATTTAAAATAGAACTGCACCAATAGATTAATATAATGAGTCTAATTAAACTGCCTATTGCTTAATATGCAAGGCGTGTGTTTCAATGTAGTCGACTAGAAAATACCCTATAAAAGATTATAATTAAATAGCTATAAATAAACGCTTCATAATGTAAAGGTAACTTTTCAAAATTGTTAACTTTTAAATAATTTGCTTAAAATATTTTAATTAATTTTCAAATCATTTTTAAAGTATTCAACCCACAAGCTTAAAATATTTTCTAAGATAATCAGGCTTGTTCCGAATTTCACTTTCGATAAGATTTGTCGGAATTGAACTTCTTTAACCTGCTCTAATACCATTTCGACTATATTCAGCGGATTGATATTACTTTGAGTTGATGAGTTTAAGTCCGATAAAGCGAAAAACGATCATTTTAAAACACTTAGTTTAAATTCAAAGTAAAGAAATGCATATCACTAAATGCTAAAAAGTAAAAGGTGAAAACCGAAACAGCCCTGAATATTAAATTAAGATTAACAATAGCTAAATCGATTTGCCATACACTTTCAATTACAAAATATTTGATCGTTTTTACCCATAATTTTTACATGAAAAATAATATTCTCATAGCAAAGTCTTAATTCTACCTCCTAAAAGCTTAAAGCTCTGTCAACGCTGTTGGTAACGTTGTGTGTGTTGGCAACCCTGGTAGGGGTCGAAAAGCCCAATCATAAACTCAAACAGACCTAGGCAGTTTTCATAACGTCGAGTCGATTGATTTTGCATTGATGCCCCACCGGTCAGAAGGCAAACATCTCGCCATGTGGCATGCAACTGCAACAGCCAACAACGACTACTACTGCACACACCTTCGCACCACCACTGAAACACACTCACACACACACACACACATACACAGAAATTGCGTTGTTCAATATGAGGGGCAAATAAAGCCCTAAAGACACCCTTAAGCACCCTCAAGTATTTACATTTGAATTTCACACAAATAAACTCGTCGTCGTCGTCCATCCTGTGTAGTCCTGTGTCGTCCTTGCGCCTTGTGTCGCATCCCTTTTTTGGGCAGCAAAATTAATAATAACAATAAATTGAAAATGGCAGCCACAGTGGCAGTGGCAGTGAGTGTGGCACTGTGGCAAGGCTTGTGGCAAGTATCGAGCTGTGCCTGCATTTCGTTTACAACAATTGTATTTTGTATCTATGTACGTTGACTGCTTACTGTCGATTGCCATTGCCTGTTTCTTTTAAAATACTCTTTAATAGGGTATTATAATATTGTCACGACTTGTGTGATATATTAAAGTGGGCGTGGCAGATCAACCAATCTCAAATTGGTATTTAAACCATACAGCTATAGGATCGGTTGTTAGAAATTTAAGGTTTTGTAAGAATATTCATGTTTTTTTCTGAAGATGTCTGAAATAAACTCGTAGATTTTTAACTTGATATTTATACTTTTTTTGTTTTTAATAAAAGTCAATTTTATTAACTTATTTTAAAATTGTATAATTAATTAACTAAGTAACTGACCAAATTTAGTTCAAAATAATCGACTATGTCGTATAACTGCCATAAGAACAATCATTAGAAATTTAAGTCTTAATAGGAAAATTTATGTTTTTTTCTAAAAATATATTAATAAGACTCGCAGATTATTAATTTTTTATTCATAAGAAACTTAATCAAATCATTAGATTAAATAATGAAATAAATTAATAATTAAATTCGTTGACATTCTAAACAAATTTGACTGTCATATGTAGAAGCAATCAGTCAAAAATGTAATAAACTTCTCTGCAAGAGTATTAAATGTTCGGTGTGCCGAAGAGAATCCCCCTTTCTGTTGTTGTTGTTGGTGTTGTTGTTGGTGTTGTTGTTGTTGTTGGTGTTGCATGTTGCGAGTGTGTCAACATTTTTAGTGGCTGGTGGTTCACGCTGCGCTTTGCAATTGCATCTACAGCACACTGTAAATTCGAGGGGCGGCCAAAGCCCTGGCACCATTTCCGCTACTCGTCGCATCCCCCTTAACCACCACCCCCCACACACTCCCCCACCCCGTCTACCCACCCACTTCCCTTGGCACTCTTGTCTCGTCGCTCTGACGTTTGTCTATTTGACACTTTGTGTGTGTTTCAGTTTCAGTTATGCTTTTCATATTGATTTTCGTGCTTGCGCCTCAACTTCGTGTTTGTGTATTGAATTTCAAATGAATCGATTAGCTCGTTGCCTTCAACACACACACACACACAGCTCACAGTTGTTGTTGTGCGTGTGTGTGTGTGTGTGTGTGTGTGTTGTTGTGCCTTGTCGTGTCGTTCTCTTTATTGTCCGCTTCCATTTCCATCATGTTCGTTGTTTGTTTGTTTTGCATTGCATTTAATTAACTTTTATGCGCTTTTTGTTTTCAAGTATTTTAACTTACAGATACAATATCTTTAGACTCGCGCGTGCCCTAACAATTTTGCTATCTTTCTCTCACTCTTTCTCTCACTTGTTTACTTATCTCTCTGTCTTTGTTGCTATTGTTCTCTCTGTGTTTTTATGTAATGCGATAGCCTTTGGCGTTGATTTCAATCAGAGTGACATCATTTAGACTCGAATTACCTACAAAGTTGTTGTTGCTTGTGTTGTTGTTGTTGTTCCTCTTGTTGTTGTTGTTGTTGTTGTTGACAATGACATTCCACAGCAGCCAATTGGTAACTGAGCTGCCTAATCAGCCAGGCTGTCTAACTGCCACGCCCCCTTAGCACCCGCCCATTTAGTTCAAAAATAACTAATTGCATTTCTATAAGCAATTTTGTGTAATTTCCGCTGTCATTCCCCTCGCTAAACGCTCCGCCCTTCCCCCTCTGGCTGATAACTGTATAAATCTGACTTTCGACGCGCTTAATTTGTTTAGACTGCAAAATCGCTTGAAAATCGCTTGCAAAACGCGCGCAGATCGCGCGTCAAATGCCGCAGGGCCGAAAAAAGAAAAAAAACATTCGTCAACACATTTTGTTGGCTGGATTTTATTAGCATGTCCTGGAGGCGAAAACAACACACAGAAGTGAGACAAAGATGGAAAGCAGAACAGCAGCAGCTCAAGGATACAAGCAGGCAGGACGAACAGAAGGAGGAACAGGGACAGGGAGAGGGAGAGGTGAGAGAGAGAGGAAGTGAAGGAGAACAGGAACTGAGTGGTTTGACATTTGTGCTGACGCGCGAACGTGTGCACAGGATGAGCGCAGGACTAGAGGACAGGAGAGCAGGATGAGAGAATGAGAATTTGTTGTTATCCTTCTTCATCATCATGCTGTTGTTGTTGTTGCTGTTGTTGTTGGCATGGTTGAACTTGCGCCGATAATCTCGATAATGAAGTGACTTTGCCTGTATGGTCATGCATCCTTCATACATCCTTGTACACACAGACACACACACACACTTACACACACTTACACACACACACATATACTCTTTGATATCCGGTTCGCTGTTCACAGCGCCTTTTTGTAACCCGCCTTAAGTGGTGGGTTTTTATTTTTTTATTTTTATTTGTACTCTTTTTGAATTTCTTTTTTATTTGTGTTGTTGTGTATTTCACATTTTTGTATTTTGCGCTGCTTTTGTCGTCGAGACTTTTGACCATTTGCACGGAAATTGAATTTAAATTGAAAGTTTTTAACCCCAGCGTGCGATAATCTTGCCCACAGCCCACTGAATAGAATAAAACTGAACTCAACTGAACTGAACCCCCGGCAAATTGTCGATAAATATGCATAAGACCCAAATCCGAAAACTGTGACCCCCTCCAGCAAAAATAAAATAAAATATAAAACCTTTTGCGTATTTCACTTTATTTTTTCGTGACGACAACAAAAGCAACGAAAATGTTCTTTTCAGATTCTATTAGCAAACAAATTCGTGTTGAGTTTGGAAGGGAAAGGGGGGAGAAAATCTAGAGTCCATAACCAACACTGCGGTTACACTGCCAAAAATAGGACTGAATAGGGTCCTTAACCAGCACTGATCGCTGATAGTGATAATGAAGTGATCCCCTCGCAGATATCATTAAGGCAGCAATAAACTAGTTTGGGTTGAGAATAAAAGGAGATGCTTCTCCATAAAGAAACCAAAAGTTTTTCAAAAAAAAGGGGGAGATAATATTTAAAGGATACAAACTGTAGATCATTATACACACAACAAACATATCTCCTTTTTGATAAAAAAGATAGTTGAATTTTGACAATCATTTTGAACCATTTTACGTCAAAATATCTCTAATAATTATTAAGCCTCTTAATGATTAATTAAAACTGAAAAACAGATCTTTACTTGGAATTTAAAATTGACAAAAAAAAAAAGAATAAAGAAACCGATTAAGAAATACTTTGTTTTTATTTAGCGATATTTTTTAATATTTTCTAAATTATTTATAGTTGCTAAATACAAAAGTATGCAATATAAATAATCTTTCGCTGGACTACCCTAGCTACAGTAATTATTTTTAAATTTCTCAGCTACCTTAAATACTTTACTATTACGACAAACAAAATTGTATATAAAAAATAAACAAAATAATAATAATCTAAAATCTAATATTGTTAAAATAGTTTGAAGTGTTTTTATTCAAGTTGTTGCGACTTGTTAAATACGTAAATATTATAAAAAACTATTTAATGTTCATATTTTTCTTAAGCTATGTATATTTTAAAACTTGTTTTCAACTCGGCTTAAAACTTATACAACTTATACCAAGTTTTGTATTTCAAGCTCAACACCCTCTTATGTTTTCCTGCCCCATTTAAGATGTTAGTGTATCTTTTCTAGTCGTTGTTGCCCTTAGTTTAAGATTGCATATGCTTTTGAGTTCAGATTTTTGTGCGTTTCATGTCTGAGCCTTCAGTTATTGCTTTTCATATTTTTGCCTTCAGTTTTTATTTTCATTTCAATTTATTTTCTTTCTTCCAATTCCCCTCCTCTATCACAATCTCTTGCTATCTCTATTCTTCTTTCTATTTATCTGCGTCTGTCTCTTTCTGTTGCTGTTTCGGTTTCTCGGCTTCTTATTTTTGTGTCGGCTTTTGCGTTTTGCGTGTTTAACCCTTTGAGGTTACATTTGGCGTGTGTTTTGGGTTGTTCCCTTTCCCCTGCCCCTTTCAGAACTCCTTCCATTTTCTTCCCTTGCCCCCTGAGGTTGCTTGCAACTCCTTCTACGTTGTTGTCTGCTGCGAAAAGTGAGCAAAAATCACAAAAAAAAATTATAGCCAGAAAAAAAGGTCGACAATTTGCGTTTACGCAGAGAAACAGCCCCGGCAAATAAAAAGGATTTCATAACAACAGCAACAACAACAAGTTCGAAAACAACAACAACTCTGAAAACAGCAACAAGCGAGACTGATGAAAAGTAAGAGCTCAAATAAAAATGCTTGCTCCATGAACAAGTAAATACAAACGATACCATATATAACATATTTGTGTATATGTACATATGAATGTGTAGATATCTGTGTGTACACAGCACAAAATAAATCGGGATTTCGATATAAAATTAGTTTAATGATGTGACAGAAATTGGCCATCAAAATTTTCTTAAATTAATTACAAAATGCTTAATTCAATAGGTTTTTTTCAGCAATATTATGATTATCGAGGCTCCATAAGAATAACTTCAGTGCATTCAAATGTTTTAGGCTTCTTTGACTATTTTAATGCTGATTTTTTGACATTTAATCCTATATTTCGATAATTTAACAAAAATATCATAAATACAATCTCAAAAAATGCATTAATATTTATTTTAACTTGAATTCTAGAATGGATTTTTCACAGTGTATTTCTATATAGCTGTGTGCATGATATAGTCATCGTATGCTCGGCATATTAAATCGCAAACGATGACGCAGAAAAAGTTCAAAGCCAGAAGGAGGAAGGAATTACGAGTACGAGTAAATCGTACCCCAAAATGTGGCATGCCCCAGTCCATAATAAAAGTGAATGAACGACTGCTACCTACCCCTGATCCGTATGCTGAATGTCCTTATGTTCTTATTGTCCTTCTGTTTAGTATAAGTAAAAGAGTGGGATGGGGGGGGGGGTGGAAAGGGGAAAGGGAGGGGGTGTGGGTGCTTTGTGCCTCAAAAGGTTCGATTTAACCCTTACAACACGATGATTTTGTGAGTCATGTGTGTGAGATGAGCACGTCTCGTCTTATGATGATTATTATTATTATTATTATTATTATGATTATTGTTAAGGGGTATCTTAAAGACTGAACTTTGAACTGTCTGAAAGGGTTGCTACCCTTCTCCTTGTTTATTGCTGAGAGAGAACAAGCGGTAAAGGCTATAATCGAGTAGTTCCCAACTATAGAATACCCGCCACTTTTTAAAATATACTTAAAATACTTTTTATTGCATACTTTTAGGCACTTACATTGCTTGTAACTTAAATCAGCCATTACTACTGGTTTGTTTGGCCGATCTTGTTGTGGTTTAAAAGGATGATAACTAATAACAGTAGCTAGACGGACATAACTATATCAACTCGTCTGTTCAGGCTGATCAAGAATATATATACTTTATAGGGTCGGAGATGCTTTTTTCTCCCTGTTACACACATATGACGAATATAATACACCCGTTTGCGTATTTTTTAAGTGCCGGGTATAATAAGAAAGAGAGTGAGTTTCCAACTTAAACCGGAAGTTGTTCAGGTAGCTGATCTACAGCCAAAGCACCCTGTATCTCTGTATCTTCTCTGAACGCAACAGGATGCACATTAGAGCCACTAAACGACAGCAGATCAACCACCAACCAAAAACCACCACCGAAACGACCTCAAGCCTTGTCCAGGTGAGTTGAGCCACAAAGGACAACAACAAGGACATCATTATCAGCGCATTATCAACGCACAATTATCATGTGGAAAAGTGATATGTGATATTTATTGCGGACTCTGGAGTCAGAAAACAGAATTCCTTCAAGTTGTAGTTTCTCGTCTTTCAATTCAAAGTACTCGCGTACTTGAATCCCTGACATTGTCCTTGCCACATTTCCATTGAAATTGGGAGCAAATTCCTTAGGCTGTTGTTGTATCTGTGTATCTGCGTAGCTGAGTATCTGATATCTTGTCCTTTTGGGCGTTGTGTGTGTTGTGCACACACACTTTTGGGCTGCGGTTTATTGGTTTGTAATAAGCTCTTTGAAGTGTTTAATTGAAGCTTTTGTTGTGCAATTAGGCGCCTAAAGTGAAGAGCCTCAAACAGAGAGGGAGCAGAGAGAGAGAGAGAATGAGAGAGGCAGAGATAGAGAGAGAGGAAAAACTCTTGAGGTGTTGACTATTGGTAATTACTTACGCCAAGTGCTGAAACTCACTTAACATGACTCAAAATTAATGTGAATGCGAATATGAATGAATGTGAATGAATCTGTGAGTCTGTGAATCCGTGAAACGGAGGATGACTGAAGTTGAAGGCTTTCCACAAGTGCCTGCTTTGAAGTTCTTCACTTTTGTTTGTTTTGATACGCTGCCAAAAGGTCGAGCTGAAAGGGAATCCGATTTCAATCCGAATCAGATACTTAGTCATCTATTTAACTGTCAATTTATTACTGTCGAGTGGTTAATAAGTCAACAAAGCGGTGATAAGCACGGCAATGCACAGGAGTCAAGTTGAGAAGTGAATCAAGAATTCAATTAGTTTGTTAACAGGTCGGAAAATCTTTTATATTTTTTATGAAATTCTTGTTTATATTTGAACCAGAGAATTTGTTGAATTTTTTGCAGATAATGCTTAGTTTTCAGTTAAATATTCATAGGCAAAACTTAAGTTTTGTCACTAGCGTAAGTATCTAAAAAATTAAGTAATTTAATGACGTTAAAGGTTATAGAGACGGCTTAGAAAATTAAACATAATAAGTTGTAAAGATAATTAAATCAGTAGTTTCATTTTGTCACTGGCGTGAGTTATGCATATGTATTGAATGAATGAAATAATAAAATATAGAATCTTTGAAAGAAATTCTTAAGAATTTCTAAACTATTTCTGAGTCACAAATTTAAATATTTACTAGCGATATTTAAACAGACTATCTTGTAAGTAAAAGAAAAACACATAGAATTTTACTGGCTAGCTTACAATTTATTTTCGCAATATAAAATTATTTTCCTAAGCCATTTAATTGTGTCACAAACGTAAGTTTAATCTAATCAATAAATTAAGAAGTAATTCTTGATGATTTAAATTCAATCACTAGAAATATCGCAAATTTTGCAGTTATTCGCAGTTAAATTATGTAACTTCAATAAGTAGTGGAGCTTTGTCACCAGCGTAAGTTGAATGGATCTCAGCAACCAAATAAAGGATTACGTAAGAATAGAAAGAGTCAGACAAAACGAAAAGTTATTAATAAATTTTTAATATTAATACACAAAAGAATATTTGATAAGCAACTGAAATTAGTCACCAGCGTAATTCAGTTGCATCCAATCAGAAATAAAGTACTGTTAAGCTACCAAAAGATACTTTCCCGCACTGAAATCATATTGATATAATCGAATCAAATAAGATTTATGCATTTTATATGAATAGTGAATGACTGCACCGTGAATAGTGAATGTAGTGTGAATAAAGGTGACCTGATGCTCAATTAAAAATGAGTCAAGTGCTGCAAAACTGTCATAAGTATATCATAGACCGTAATAAAACTGACTGAATAAATGTTGACTATGAGAAATTTGCATTTAGAATTGAAATCACTTCAAGCTACATTCAAATCATTCACTCATTCGCATTGCATTCATAAAAAGAAGCAAAATTCAGTTGGAATGTCATGCATGTAAATTGGTTGCTGGAAAGTGTTGAATGTATCTGCGGAAGAGTGGTAAAGATACATGCTGTTCTTCTTTTTTTCAGCTCGAAGATCATTCTCCATTCTTCAACTAGAGTTGTTGTTGTTTTAGCTGTTGTTGTTGCTGTTGTTGCTACTTTGCCTAGTTGCTTGCATTGTCCTATTTCCGTCTGTTGCAACTGCAGCAGCAGCAGCAAAAACTGATTCTGCTTAACGCTGCCTGCCTGCAGATACAAATGTATCTCAACATTTACACACACTGCAAGCTGTGAGTGCTGATGTGCCCGTCGTCTAAACTGAATGTCTGACTGGCTGTCTGAGCGAGTGTGACTGTCTGTGTGTGTGTATTATTATTTATCATAGCCGCATTTTTATTTTTGTGTATCTATGGAATGCAGCAAGCAGGCAAGCAGGCAGCACTCAGCTACAGATACAGATACAAATGCTGAGGTAAAACGGACTGCAACTGCAACTGCTGCTTTGCTACTTCGAGTATCTTCTGGACGGTCGCTGTTGCTGCTTTCAGATACACATACAGCTGCAGATACAGATGCAGATGCAGATGGAGATACATATGCAGTTGGAGATACTTGCAATGCAAAACGGCATTATGTTTGACCGTTGATAATGATAATCACCAGCGATCTTTAGCTTTTCATGATGATCATTGGCATGTTCATAATTATTGTTATCATCATCATTATTATCATCATTATCTGCATTATGTTCATCATCATTTTTACTTTGTGGATATCGCTCTGTTTGTTGCTTTTGTACTTTTGTGAATTGTGGCATAATTTCCATTTCCCCCAGCTCTCCACAATCTCTCCTCTCTCCCCACTTCTCGATCTCTCTGCCCCCCTTCCCCTCTCCACACTACCCTCTCTCCCATCCATCGACCATCAGGCAGCGCATAAATTTTTTATTTGTTTGGTATTCATCTTATTTCGTTTAATGTATTTTTATTTTCAGCTTTTGTACATATTTTTTTCTCTACTTCTGCGTTTTCTTCTTCTTCTTCTTCTCTTTTTGTGTTTTGTTTTTATTTTGTTGTGTGTGTGTGTGTTTTTTTTCTTTACTTTATTTTTCAGCTTGTTTGGTGTTTTTAAGGTAATTTTTGTTGTTGCTGTTGTTGTTGCGTATAAGTATTTTGTGTGTGTTAATTTGTATTGTTGTTGTTGTTGTGGTTGACGGGTTTGTTCAGTTCAGTTCAGTCATTCAACTATATAAAGCATTTTTTTCTTGTTTCATTCTTCATTGTCGCTCGTTTTGTTGCGCGTTTTTTTCGTTTATTATTCGTTTCGTTTCGATTTCATTTATGTAGTATGTACAATTGTTGTTGTTGTTAGAGTTGTTGTTGTTGCTCTTTTGGAGTGTGTGGGCATCCACTTTGTTGTTGTAATAGCGTTGTCGTCGTCATTGGGGCGACTGCATGAATAATTATTAAGTTGTAGACAATGAGCAAGAAAGAGAGGGAAAGAGATAGAGAGAGAGAGAGAGAGAGAGAGAGAGAAACGCAGGAAGGAAGTGATCTCCCTTTGGTTCGTGTAAGAAACTTCATTGCGACAGTTCAACTCAATTCAATTGTCTGCTTATTTTGTCTTTCATCTTTCATTTCTCTTCACTCGTCTTTTTCTTATTTTATTTTTAGCGTTTTTATGAATTAAATTATTTTTAGTTATTGTTGACAAGCACAACAAATGAGGAATGTTTACAAAAATATAAAGTAAAAGATTTTAAAATTTTAACATTTGTTAATTTATTTAAGCTGTTCCACACATTAATTAGGCCATTAATTTGAGGGCCTTCATTAATTACAACATGCTGATCAATTTATGTATCATGGTCGTTAATTTATGGCTATTCAAATGAATATAATTACAAAAAAAATGCTTGGAATTTCGACAATTAATAAAAGCAATAAATTGTTGTAACAAATTCATAAACATTACAAATTACTAGCAACTTAATATAATTTGTAATTCAATAAATAAAATAAACTAATTTTTAAACTATTAATGAGTTTCAAATAAAATTTATTTAAACTAATTTAAGTTACATTAGTGTGTAACAATCAATGTTGGCTACTATTTTATTTCAAAATTTAAAAAAAAAAACAAAAAAAATATTAATGAATCTCAAAAAATATTCTTTTAATTTATTTAAAAATTTTTAATTTATTAATAACGAATTAAATAAAATTAAATTATTATTTAATTACAGTTAAATAAATTATTATTTGATAAAATTAAATTTCATAATTAATATATCATAATTTTTAATATTCGTTAAAAGTGCATCATCTATTATGTTGTTAACGGTTTCCCGCAACACTTCAAAAATCACTGCAACCGTGTTGAATAATTGAATTTCTCCAAGTTGTTCAGTTGTTGTTGCTAGTAAACACATTAATACTTAATTATACTTATCAAATGGAGTACACCTTCAATTTTCAATCCAAATTCCAATTCATTGCCATATCAATTTACCACAAAACAACACACAAATATCCGTTCAAAAGGGAACCAGCAAACGCAACAACAACAATTCATTCATACCAGAAAGCCACAACGATTTGAGCAAAAGAGATAGCCAAAGAGAAAGACAGAGCGAGAGAGAGAGAGAGTGGAAGAGCGATAGAGAATTCCTTTAGCTGCTTCACATTGAAATTCAGTTCTTCAGCTGCAGTTGCTTTTGGCTTCTTTTGCAGTTGTTGTTCTCTTGTTGTTGTTGTTGTTGTTGTTGTTTTGTTGTGATATTTATGTTTTCATCAAAAGGCAGCCAACAATCAAAATGCGCTGCACTTCGCTACACCACACAAAGATACAGATACAAGCTGCAGATACAAATACAGATACAGATACAAAAGCGCACAGGTACATAAGGCAGCCACATACAGCTGTATGTATGTAAACAACAACAACAACAACAGCAACAACCAACAGAAGGCAACGCTTTAACCTCATATTTATCCAACAGATACTTATAGCGCAAAAAAAGAAGAAAAAAACGTTGACGACGACAACGACAAATACAAAGAAGAAGAAGAAGAAGCAGAGGCAGAAAAGGCAGAAAAAACGGCAACAGCAAGAAATAAAGGCAGTCGTCGTGTGCACCCCCCAACCCCCTTCCCCCTCTCCCTTCACCTTGGCATGTTAGCAGCAGTCGCTTTTTTTGTATGGCAACCCAAAAAGAAAAATTGTACAAAATGTTGAGGCAAAAAAAAGAAAAAGAAATACAAAGAAAAAAGAAAAGAAAACAAATTTCAATAAAATATTATTACGCTTACGTTTATATCGAACAGCGAGGCAGCGTGTATCTTACAGATACTCATAGCCAGATACAGATACACTCGCACACACAGGCCAAGTGTTCATTCGATAGTCGCCAAGCGTTATAAATAAACCATATCCATCAATTGCTTAACTCAAAACAGCGCTAAAAGATACAAAGATACGAGAGACTCTCGATATGTTTTCTGTTCGTCTGAGATACAGATACAGATACAAAACGGCACCCAAATAAAAACAAAAACAACAACAATCACAACAACAACAAGAAACGCCAAGAAAATCGTCAGGCAGCGACGTCGACTGATAAAATGTATGAAAACAACAACAACAGCAAGCCGTACAACACAAGTACAAAAGAAAAGAAAAGAAAAGAAAAAACAAAAATCTCAAAGTATCTGCCGACGCAAAGTCGACATCGCTGCCACTGTAACTGAAACTGAGCGAACATCGAACCACCGACCGTCGACGTCGCGTCGCTGCTGCTGCTGCTGCTGCTGCTCGTTGATTTTCTTCTTTGGCTGCCTTTTTTTTTTGTTATGCTGCACACACTCACACATATACACACACACACATACACATGTTGCTGCTGCTTCTTTCACTTTGTATGGACAGGCAGCCAAAGCACTCAGCATAATTTTTTTGCACGCTCTTTTCTCCAACGCTGATTATTTTGCCAAACATCTGCGGGGCAGCAGCGACGCCGACGTCGACGTGCACAGTGACAGCGCTGCTTTCGACTTGCACGTGGAAAGGTGTCGGCCTCAGACCAAGCAATAACAACAAGAACAACAACTACAACAAAGAGAACAGCAAGCATCGTCAAGCAAAGTTCATCGTTTACTGCCGCCGCTGCCTCTCCTCTCACGCATTTTACTAGCCCAGCACCACCACCACCCCACAGCGATAAAAACAACAGTTACACAGCAGCAGCAGCAGTCAAAGTCCTCTCTCTCTCTCATACTCTCTCTTTGTCGTTCACTCTCTGTGTTTTACTTGCCGAGTCTGAAATGCGCAACATATTTGTGACTGACCGACGCGACGCTTCGCGACCCGATGAAGAGAGCGTCGGGCTGACCAACTGTCTCGCTGTCTGACTAACTGACTCTCTCACTGTCTGACTGGCATTGCCACCCACCACCCTGCGCCTGCTGCTGCTGCTGTGGCCTCTGCCAGCGTCGGCGTTAACGTTAACGTTGTCTGCTTTTTCATTTTACTTTGCCATTTTATTTGTTTTTTTTTTTTTTGCTTTACTACTATTTTCACGCTGCTGCTGTGACTACCAACTGCAGTTGTTGTTGTAGTTGCTGTTGCTGCCGCTCTTGCTACATAATTGATTTTAGTGCTGCGCTCTCTTAGTGTTGTTGCTGCTGCAGTCGCTTGTTGTTGTCGTTGTTGCTGCTGCTGCTGCTGCTGCTGCTGGCAGTTACTTTTAGTGTAATCTCAACAGTTGCTGCTGGTGCTGCTGCTGTTGTTGTTGTTGAGTGTTCTTCCAGCAGCCGCAGCAACTTCTGCTCCACCTCGTCTGCCCTCCCCCTCTGTATGCTTCTTTACCACCCATTTGCCTCCTTGTTTAGCGCTTTCGTCGCTCGTTGTTGGCTCTGGGTTTGGTTTTGGTTTTGGTTTTGTGAAAACCAGATTTTTGTCGTTTTATGCATTAAATTGTTTTTACAGCCGCGTTTTCTTTACAGGGTGTGACTCTTGAGTTTTTTGACAGCGACAGCACCCTGTTCAACCTAAAGCTAGTAATGCAATCATACCAATTAATATATTATGTAATCTTTACTTAAAAAAAGGACTTGGAATTTGTTGATTATGCATAAAAACAGGAATTAAAACCGTTACCGTCAACCGGTAATAACCGATTCAAATTGGTAACCCTAACCAAAACTATTCGATTTTGAAAACTAAATTTTATATTTATTTTTAATTAGAATATTGATCTTAAATAAAAGATCTTATTATTTTAAATCACTAAGATTTTACGAAACCGAAACAAACTAATACCCGGTAACCGTTACGTTGCCTGCAGACCCTGTATGGACGTAGTAGAGCACCCTGTATTTTAGTGAAATGTGCCCGGAGTGACTAAGAAAATGCAAAACAAAGCAATGTTTGGGATGTGTTAATTCCTAATCTATGTACAGCTGCTGGATAAGAGCACCCTGTATCACGGTCACAGTCACAGTCACAGTGACAGGAAGGCACAACAGGAACACACAGCAGAACACAGCAAAAACACAGCACAACACAACACAGCGCACATAAGCATAAGTCCACGACACACACACACACACACACACACAGAGACAGTGGCAGAGGGGCGAACGAACAGGCAAGCAACAAGAAGAAGGAACAACAAGAGCAACAACAACAGCAACGCATTTACACAGATACGGATACAGATACTCACTCGAACCTCCCTCGCCCTCGCACACGTGCATGAAACCGACGACGGCCTACAACGCAATACACTTCCTTTTACACGCACACACTCTCACACAGATAGAGTGAGAGAGGCACACGCATACATACATATGTATGTTGTGCATACATACATACAAACAATGGCATAAGCATAACCCAATGAAGCTGCCATCATCGCACAACTGTCGACGTTTATTGTTGTCGTCGTTGTTGTTGCTGTTGTTGTTTTTGTTGTTGCTGCCTTTGCCTGGCACTCCAAAAGACTTCCTGCGCCAGGACGGCTGCGTTTCCTTCTCGCATTGAAATTATGACAAGGACTGCCAAAAATCGACGACGAAGAAGAGAGAAGAAAAAGGGAAAGAAAAAAAAACAGCATGTTAAATAAAATAAAACATAATTTTATGCCAAAGCAACAAACACATTAACACTGCCAGCCAGCGGCGTCGACAGCGACATCGACAGCAGCAGCAGCAGCGGCAGTAGTAACAACAGCAGCAACAGCTACAGCGGCAGCGACGTCGTCGTCGACGTCGACGTCATCAATAAATCGCACGACCAACCAAGCGAACGACCCACCAACCACCCACCGCACAAAAGCTTACAAGCCACGCACACAAGTACTCACATAAACACACACACTCTCTCTCTCTCTCCCTCTCTCTCTTTCTTTCGTACGCTTGCTCTCACTCTTGCTTTGTCTCTTTGCCACCTCCAACAGCGCCGCTGCGCTCGTTTGTGTTTTGAAAATTTAATCTCGATATGGCAACAAATATGCTACAATTTCATTGAGATGAACACCCGATACGGATACGCCGCTGCCAAGCCGAAGTGGCCATCGGAGCCAGAGACGAGTGCCGAGCTGAGCTGAGCCGTGTTGAGTTGAGTTGAGCCGAAACCATAACCGAAGCCGAGCAGTAGCCGAAGCCTGCTGCTCTGCTGTGTGTTGTATGTGGTGTGCTGTGTTTGGGTATGCATTTAATTCGCAGTGAATTTCTCACGCTGTGCAGCTGCTGTTGCTCTCTGTGCGTCTGTGTATGTGTGCGAGAAGTGTAGTAAATACACTACTACATTTTTCTGTGCTAATTGAGTGATAAATTGGGAGTGGATTTTTGGGCATGACTCGACTTTGCCGAGAGCACGAACTGAGCGTGAGCGCGTGAAATGAGAGCATACATGTATGATAGACAGAGTGCGAGAGAGCGTGTGTTTGCCTGTGTGTGTGTGTGTGTGTGTGTGTCGAGTGTTGTGTGCGGCAATTGATATGCTCAGATTAAATTGTTAAATGTTTTTTATTCGGGTAATTAAAGTATTTCAATTTTGCGGCCACTCGACGAAAGCATACAACGATTTGAGTGAGTATGTGTGTGTGTGTGTGTGTGCGAGTATGAGTGAATTTAAGCAGATGAAATGATTATTTATTTATTTATGCAGTGTTAATTTAATTTTTTACAATTGAAGTTGAATAAATACAATTTAAATAAAATAAAAATAAAGGCGAAACCATTTATTGAATGTTTTTAAGATATTCTGCATACCCGTTAATTGTTTAAGTATAATGTCAACGTTTAAGAAACAATTAATTTGCATTTTAATAACACTCAATTTGCATATGTACAGCTGCGGTCAAAAAAATAGTAGTGCCTGCAATGAACTTACAAAAGCTCAAAATTTAAAGACTTTTAATTTATCCAAATTTTTTATTTAAGTTTTTTAAGATACGTTATTATATTGTAAATCCATCTGAGAAATCAAAGATAGTGAACAGTTATTATTTTTCGACTTAGGAATTTTTTTCTTGCAATAGCCTGAAAAATGGGCGGTCAAAATAATAGTAGTGAATGCCTTAAAAGTGGAAAAAAAGGATATTAAGCAGGAAAGGCACTTGATTTGATATTTATAATTGTAATTTGATAATTTTCTATAAGTTGTATAAAAAATATTTTGCTTAGAGTTGTTACAATGGGGCGTGGCAAGCATTGCACTCCAGAAAAGCGTGCTCCTTTAAAAAATTTATTTCTAAAAGGATAACGTTTAAGGAAGTGGAAAAATTTGATTAGATGATTGCCAACCATAATCAGAAACGCCATTAAGTAGTCGCCAAAATAGGATAAATGTGGAACACCTCGATCCATGTCCAAAAGACTAGTGACAAAAGTAGTGAGGTTTTTGAAACGCGACCCTTTTGCTCCTGCAGCACTTATAAAAAAGAACTTTGGTATGGACCAAAGTGTGTAAAACATTCTTAGATGTTTGCAAAATAATAATCTGGCAGAAAGAAGCCCGTGAAAAATTCCGTTATTAAAAAAAATACCTGCCCAAAAGCGATTTCGATTTGCTAAGGATCATCTGCATTGACCCTAGAGAAATAAAGAAACCTCTAGTGGTCGGATGTGTCCAAAATTATTTTTTTTGCTGGTCGAGGATCTCGACAACATGTAAGGTATCCGTTAAAGTCCGAATATTAGCCCAGATTCACCTGCAGGACCATCAAACATTGTGGTATGAGAATAATAACCTGGGCGCATTTTCACATTACTGGGTCCAACCCATATAATGGATCATAACCATAATGGAAAGGCACGAACATGTGAAAATTCTGCAGGACATTATGCTACCGTATTTTTCAGATGATATGCCGATAATTTGGAGGTTCCAACAAGACATAGACCCAAAGCAAATCAGCAAATCTTCGAAAGAATGGTTCGCATAGAAAAAAGTTAATGTAGTGGAGTGGTCACCACGGTCCCCCGATCTGAATCCCATTGAAAATTTGTGGTCCGATATGAAGAAGGATTTTGCCAAGCATCAACCAACAAATAATATTCATCTTTGGAAGATCGCTAGGAGCACCTGGAGCTCAATACAAACAGAACGATGTAAAAGCCATAATCCGTCGTTGTAAGGCGGTAATTCAAGATAAAGGCTTCACAACAAATTATTAAATTTGTTAATTATTAAGTGCATTTCACATATCTAACCTTTTAAATAAAAAAAATAGGGGTTTTGGATCGTTTTCATCATTAAAATATTTGAATATGTTCATCACTACTATTATTTTGACCGCCCATTTTTCAGGCTATTGCAAGAAAAAAATTCCTAAGTCGAAAAATAATAACTGTTTACTATCTTTGATTTCTCAGATAGATTAACAATATATTAAGGTATCTTAAAAAAATTATATAAAAAATTTGGATAAATGAAAAGTCATTAAATTTTGAGTTTTTGTAAATTCATTGCACGCACTACTATTTTTTTGACCGCAACTGTATGTAAGCCCCCATATCGAATAAAAAACAATAAAAAGCAAAACTGTCCAAATTGCGCCCCTGGCTGCCGTAAATCATTCAAATATCAACCACAAATCACAACAATTAAGACAAATGTGCTGAAAAATCTACTTAACGCTACCCACACACAGATACACACACACGCACACAACTCACTCTCACAGATACATTCGCTTTCAAAACAAACCCAATAAATGTCAGTGGCTGACTGCAAAAAGGTAGTAGTAGTAGCTGTAGTAGTAGTAGTATAATAAATGTCAGTGGCTGACTGCAAAAAGGTAGTAGTAGTAGCTGTAGTAGTAGTAGTAGATTCTACTACTCTTTACGCTTTTACACTAAACGTAGCAATAAACGCACGCAAAGAAGTCAAACAAATTGACATACGTATAATTATTATTTTACTTAAGTGCTCGCGCGTCGTCGCCCCTTAACAGTCAAATGAATACCAAACACAGCGACCTGAAATAAATCAAGCGCGCGAGCGAGCCAACATACCAAAGAGAGCGGGAGTGACAGAGAGAGAGAGAGAGAGAGAGAGCGTGAACTCAAGAGAGCCGTCAACTGTACCACGCGCGTTTGCTCGCAGACGACGCGCTCACTCTCTCGCTCTGCCTGAGTATGAGTTTGTGTGTATGTATGTGTGTGTGAGTGTGTGGGTGCGAAGGTAGCGCCGCCATCGCAGCGACAGCAACGGCAGCAACAACAGCGACAGCAGAAGCAGCAGCAGCAGCGACCATCGCTGTCGACAGTTTCCCGTTCAGTCAGTTTCGAGTCGTGCCACGGTCAGCGTTGCCAGCCAGCTTCAGTTCCTTTCTGGCTGCCGTCGAATGTTGTCGTCGTTCGGTTGAAACACGCGCACCCGACACAGCGAATCAACAAATCAAAGAGAAGCATTTCAAACGCGGCACACGCAAAACGTTCAACAAACAAAAGAGATCACGTCAAAATTGGAATTGTTGGAATTTAAATTCAGATTATCATTTATGATTTAAATGTTTTTTTCAACAACAACAACAACAAAAGTGACAACAACAACAAGAAGATGAATAATTAATTGAATTATATTTGGATTAACAGTTCAACAGTGTAGTATTTGCAAGTGTATTACAATTTATAAAAATTAAATATCAATAAAAACAACATTTCGAACAAAAATCAAATAATTGATTTGATCAAGTGAAACAAACAAACAAGCAAACAACAAAATAAACAACAACACACAAAGCACATTTCATGGATTAAGTGCTATAAAAAGTTCCTGTTGCAACTCAGCAAAAAAACGACAACAACAACAACAACAACCACAATCTACAGCAGCAACAACAACAACTTGGATTACTACAACAACAGTATTAAAACACAAACAAACAACTAGCACAACAACAGCAACAGCAACAACAACAAGTGAAACAAAAATTTTTAAAGTAGTGCTAAAAATTATTCAAAAATTTTGCTAGCAACCAAAAAGAAAGAAATACAAAATAAACAACAGCAACAACAAATTGGAAAATATTGTGCAAAATAAAAACAAAAAACAGAGCCAAGAAATGTGAAAGCGTAACAAAAAAACACAACAACAACAAAAGTGAAAGAAAAAAGTGCACAAAAGAAGTGAAGATAAAAAGAGAAGAAACAAAGTTGAAATAAACTTTGGCAAAATGTCGCTGAACCTTTGAGAGCGAAAAGCAACAGAAACAAAACAAAACAAAACAAAAGTGACACTCGTAAAAACAACAAATAAACAACAACAACAACACCGCACAGTGGGACACAGTGTGTGTTTTAGTGCATATGTATTTGTGTTGATGCCATGCAATTGATTGTTGACAAAATTCCCATGTATTCCAAACAAACAACGAAGCGCAATTCCAAAAAGTAAGTGCAAAAACCAACAACAAAATTTGATCAAAAATGTAATTTAATAACAATTAATAAAATAACACAAAAATATTATAAGATTCAAGTGAAAAGTGACTGCAAATAAACAACAAAACAATTTAAACAGTCAGAAAGAGAAAGAAAGAAAGCAAGAGAGAGCGAGAGAACTGCAATAAACAGTTACTGATAAGGCTACAAAAACAACAACAAGCAAACAACATCAGCTGCTGCCTCTGCCTCTTCTTCTTCTTCTACACGCACCTGTCCCAACAACAACAACAACAACAATTCAGAGAGCAGCTACAACAATTCGCACAATAAAGCAAAACTTAGGTAAAATATCTAAAAATAATAAATTCCATTTAAAACAACAAAAACAAACAACTTTAAATAATGCCAAAAAAAAATAAGAGTTTAACACTGTACATTTATAAATAATTTCAAAAACATAATAATAATTAATAACAAACAAAAAAATAAAACACAACTCAATGGCAATTTGTAATATTTCTTTATACGTATCTCTATGGAGAATCTTTTAATTGTTGTGCTTTGAAAGGAATGTGCTTTTGTTTTTAGATATTTTATGTAAATTTATGTAAATATTATGCTTTCTTTGTTGTAGATTCAATAATCATAATAAATACATATACATTAAAATTAGTTGTAAACTGATAGCAACAATTATTATTATTGGATCATTGGAAATTTCTTAAACAAAAATTATTATATATTTTGAGAGTACTTAAAATGAGTTCTCTTGAAGTGCGATCAAATATATTTTTGAGACATTTTTAGAATTGAAGTATAGTCAATTTAAATTAAAATCATAACAAGTGTGCAACTTATTAAATTTAAATTTTTTAAAATTAAAGTTAAAATGTGTTATTAATTTGTTAGATCTAGAATTTATTAATAGCGAGAATCTTCTCGATAAAAAATATTCCTATGCAATTAAGGCATATATTTATTATACAGACATAAATCGAGAAGATTCTCGCTATTAAAAAATTCGAAAACTAATAATTTAGTAAGATATTTTTTTTTATATGAAAAAATGGACTTTTGTGGCTTAATTCTAGAATTTTCAATAAAGACATAGAAATATTATTTACCGAGAAGATTCTTGATATTATTGCTAAATAACAAGTGGTTAAAAAAATAAAATATTTTAATTGATAAGTTTCTCATATTTTCCTAATATGTGCATATTAGTAATGAATTACATATATTATTTACTTTTATCACTTTAAAAAAGTTCATAGAACTGGAAAAATATTTTCAATTGTTACACATATTTTTTGATTAACATATATTATATGTATATGTATTTTTCTAATAAAATGCCAAACATTTCTTAAGCTGCCCTCGTAAACACATCCTCGCATCAGCTGTGAGAACCGTTACGCCTCGCTCTCGCACTACCGCTCTCTCCCTCGCTCTCTGTCGCTCTCAGGCTTACGCACAGCTGACCCATAATTGACTCACAAACATACAGACACAAACATATACTCTCACACACACACACACACTCTCACAAGCAGACTCACCTCAATGTTTGCACGTACGCCACAAGAAATAGAAGCAGAAGCTGATGGCAAAGGAGGAGAAGCAGTAAGAAGGGGAGGAGGAGGAGGAGGAGGCAAGGAGAGCGTTGCTCTTCCATCAGCCTTAGAAAACATTCGAGTGCAGCACAATTTGTTGCGACTGCTGCCTCTTCTTCTTCTGCTTCTTCGACCTACTGCTGTTGCTTTGTTGTTGTTCTTGTTGTTGGAGTTTTCCATTGAACTATTTTCGTAGAACGAAGGCGCACAAGATAGAAAGGAATGAAAGAACATTTTCCCAAACCGATACATTGTCAGTTCGTCAGTTTGTCGGCATTTCTTGTTTCTGTTTTGTTTTCGCCCAAATTCTTGAGTATCTTTTGTAAGGCCGTCAAAGGGGGCGGGGGAACGTCAGAAATAGAGGGACTTGGAAAAAAAAGGTCAAACTAAACTGAAACCGAACGAAGCATTACAAACTCGTCGCATCTGGGACTGGGACTGAAATTGGGATTGGGTTTGAGTCGGGGTCTCTTTCTCTTTCTGTCTCTGTCTCTGTTTCGGTTTCTTTTGTTATTATTTCTTTTTTTTCATTTTTTGCCTACCTACGCCTTTCTCTCGGTCTTCGCCGTTTTTCTCACATGCCACGCATATTTTTCCCTCCACAACAATGAACCCGTCTTGTAATTCATCAAAACGGCTGGAAAATGCCGGCACAGGTATACAAAAACTTAACCCATCTAAGGCCTCAGGTAGTCAAAAGTGCCCTCAGCTCAATTCACTAGAATAATATAGAAAGTATCTTAAAGATACATGCAGAATGTTTTCTAAAACTCGTTGATGAAAATAAAAATATGCCAAAAATATGACGCAAAAACCTCTCTGAACAATTAACACCCTGCACACACCCTCTTTCAAAATAAAAAAAAAAAATAAACACAGCGAAAAGCTTTGAAAAAATGCAAAAAAATACATGTAAATATCGAAAACTATGCGACACATCAATCAACCACCAAGGCAACCAAATCACAACCCATCACACGTAAAGCCAACGAGCAACCACCGAACAGAAGTAACCAAAAAAGGACGACAAAGTAGCCGTTTTTACCTCCCCGAAGGACTTCCTGTTCTCGGTCTGCCTTTGGCAATTTTCACACGGGAAATAAAAATGCGATACAATAAGTAAATAGCAGAAAAACAAAACCTAAACGCGGAAAACCATTTGCAAATCGCACAAAGCAAAAAAATATATATAAACAACTGCGAACAACCCCCCTGAGAATATGAAAGGAATAACGTTAGGTGCAACCAGACAGAGAGTGAGAGAGAGAGAGAGACTTTGTCATTCTCTCATTAACCCCAAAGAAACAAACATTCATAGCATTTATTGCTTTATCGAGTCCACATGCACTTATAAAAATGCCTCTAATAAGTGCAGCCCAATATTAATAAACCCATCAGGCTAACCGTCCCGGGGGCTGAACCGATCAACCCTCATTGCGACCATAACAATATACATATACAACAATCTACAGTTACACGTGTAAAATAAACCACCCCGTTTCATTTCGTGGGCCTACTTTTAACCCCCTTGTGAGTGAAGGTCAACGCTTGTCTCGCATATCTAATTGAAATTTAGATTTGATTAGGCATTAATGGGTTAAGAGTCTGACTTTTGACTTGTGATCTTCCAAAGATGGCAATTGTCCTCAAAACACTTTGAAGAAGTCACAATTTGCATACAATTTGGCATTAATGGGTTAAGAGTCTGACTCTCGACTTGTGATCTTCCCAAAAAGATGTTAACCAACACTTTTACTTGAAGTTTGCATTTACCAACACATGTAATTGTCCGCAAAACACCCTGAAGAAGTCACAATTAAGATATAATTGGGCACTAATGGGTTAAGAGTCTGACTCTCGACTTGTGATCTTTCCAAAAAGATGTTTACCAACATTTGTACCCGATGTTTGCATTTACCAACACATGAAATTGTCCTCAAAACACCTTGAAGAAGTCACATGATAAAAACTCCGCCTCCAAAAAAAAAAAAAAAAAAAAAAAAAAACGAAAAAATACGTTTAACGACCCAATTAAAAGGCAACCAGCACTTGATATCAGCTCGAGCAACGAAGAACCAACACATTCGCATAGATATAGTAAAATATATGCTTAAAACGGAAAAACAGACCCAAAAACCAAAGAAAAGAGTGTGAAACACAAGCCGAAGTACAACAAATATAGGTATAAATAGAAACCAAAGTTGTCAGACCCATAGATAGATAGCAGCCGCAGTTCCAGTTTGAATTCCAGTTCCAGGTTCTCTAGTCTAAAACAGAAATCAAAGGTAACCAAAATCTTATCAGTTCGAGCAATAACAACAACAATTATTGGAGCAAAGTGTTGTTTTGTCAACTGACAGACAAACAGATCGTACCGTCCGTTCAATTCTACACAATGGAAATTTATAAAGCTCCAATATCTCTTCTTCGTCTTCTTTCTCTCTCTTTTTGGCTGTGGTATGCAGAATTGTCGAGTTATCGCATCGCTTATCGTTGCGTTCTTCTTTTTAGAGGTACGATATGCCCAATAACTGACAAACGGTTCTGGCCCGTCTGTACCGAGTGCCGTACCGATTACGAATAACGAATTACGATTGCCGAATGCCTTTGGAGATTGTCAAGCGTTTTTCATTTCTGCTTTTTGTGAATGGAACTTGCTTGAGTCTAGCAAATATTTATGATATTTTGCGATTACATTGTGAAACGAGTGCAGAAATGAATGAACAAAAATGTGCTGAGAACTGGAAATACTTGTAATTACGTACGAATTAAATGAAAGTACTTGGCGATTACGATAGCATTCAATCAACGGCAAGGGTTAAAGTTCCAAAGCAAATAAGTTTTAATGATATCTGAAGTGTATATCTACATAATACAATCATTTAAAATCAGTTCTAACCTCAAATTAGCAACTGTTATCGTTTCTGAAACGAAAAACAACTTTTTCAAAAACAATTTAGAATTCTATTGTAATTTCCATTTTATTTCTTATTTATTCTAGAACAAATTATTATAAATAGATTAAATATTTTTAATAAAATTATGAAATAAGATGTTAGATTTCAAATTTAAATTTCAAAACTTGTAAAAAATCAATTTCAGTTCAATTGCACCTCTCTATGTGATTCTCACTATTTTTAGACTTGAAATTGCCGCTCTCTATGCGATTCTCACAGCTACTTGTTTGTTTATCAGCTATTTACAGTTTCCTTCTTCCTCATTCCACAGATTTGAAATAAATTTTGTGGCTATGCTAAAAGATTTGAAGATTTCTGAATTTATGCCATAATTTTTTTATTTTTATTCGAGCTGCTTTTTTTAACAATTTATTAAACAATTTTTGGGCTTGTTTTGTTTGTTGTTAAGCTGTACTTCAGTCGACAATTTTTGTTGCCGTTGTTTTTTTTGCTGTTGCTTCAAACTGGTTTTCAAGTACGACGCCAGCAGCGACGTTGGCGGCGACTGCGACTGCGACGCCAGCGTCGATTTATGCGTTGAGTTTTTCGTCGTTTTTATTTGCGCTGTTGCAATTTTCGCTTTGTTTTATTTTAAAAATGTGATTTATGTATATTGTTTATGTGCTTTTGTTGCTGTTGTTGTTGTTGCAAAATACTTGAGCAAAAATTATTGCAGCTTCTTTTTTTTAGTTCGTCGTTGTTGTTGTTGTTGTTGTCGCTTGACAGTCAGCCTTCGATTTATTTTTAATGTTTATGTGTCTCTAATTGTTTATGATTATTGCGCCGAGTTTTGTTCAAACTGAAACTCGCTGCCATTTTGGCCATTTCACGATGGACGATTGTGTTTAATTGGCGATTAGATAAAAATACAACAACAACAACTACAACAGCGACTACAACCAAACTCTGATGACGCTAACGAATTATCCAATTCGTTTAGAATTATTTTGTATATGCCACAAGGTTTTTACAACAACAACAACTGCGAGCTGGCATAAATTTTGTTTCAGCAAAACTGACAGATAAGATAGGCAAGCGACAACGACAACGACAACTACAGAAACAACAACCACCGACAACGACAACTACGTAAGGTGCGCAAAACTGTCGCTGATTGATAGTTACACTGACTACAGAGCGAGAGAGAGAGAGAGAGAGAGAGAGAGGGAGGGAGTGAGAGAGAGGAAGAGAGACAGACAGCCTAAAACTGGAACTGCTGCACAGCCATTGCGGGCAACGTTGTTTGTTGTTGTTGCTGCTGTTTGTTGTTGTTTGTATTGTTGTTGTTGATTAGCGCGTGTTACAAGTCAGCGTTGCTTTTTATCGCTGCACGAGCAGACAACAAAAAGCATTTGGGGTTACATCACAAGGACAGCAGTAGATACAACTACAACAGCAACAGCAACAACAACAACACTGACTAACCAACAACAACAAAGAGAGTGAAATGCAATTACAAAGTATGTGAAATGCACTGCACACTTTATTTATGATTTGAACTCTGTAAATATGACGTAGTTCAACACACACAATACATATATACCAAATGACACATGAGCGACAGTGAAAACTGCCACAGACAAACAGTATTTAGGAAATTCAGAAGCAGAAAAAAAAAGCAAACCAAAAACAGTTTTGGGTGGCTTTGAATTATATTATATTATTTAATTAACATACAGTAAAATTTGCAAATGAAGTGCAATTTATTTATACTCTAAATATTTATTACAAGTCTCCTTTTAATTTTACTTTTAAAATCGAAACTTTAATACTCGACGCCCAGAAGTATGCAATCTTTTTTAATTGTGAATATTATTTGAATAGCCTTTTAAAATGTAACAATAAAAAACTTAACATTTTATTTATTTAACAAATCAACAAATCAATATATTAAATCAATATTAAACATTTATTTAAGTGGTGCAATATTTGCTAACACTTACATAAGGGAATTTACTTTTTATTGTAAATAAATAAAATTTAATAAAGCGATAAGTTTACAGTAGAAACTCAAATCCTTAAATGAAAATAATATATTTCAATAAAAGTTGATAAAATTTAAAGTATTTAGAATTTTAAATTATAATTTTAGCTTAAATAATATAAATTGTATTTAATTAAAATAAAATAATATCTAGTTGCTACAAATAAATTTAAATTAATGTCAAACATGAGAATGCAAAATCTTTCATTAAAAAAAAATGTTTTAAAATATGCGTTAATTGTGCTCTACTGTGCCATACATATATCGCCTAAACACACACACACACACATAATACTCATAAAACGGCACACATTTCAGCATGCTAATTAGTGCCATTAGACACACACACACACGCCCACACATGCATATATTCGCAACACACACACAGACGCATAAAGTGTGCAAATAAAAGTGCAGCTCATGTTGCGTATACGCAATGTGTGCGGTCAACGACAAAACGTTTTGTATGCGCTTGTTGTTGTCCAAAGTTGTTGTAGTTGTTGTTGTTATTATGTGTATTGTTTTAGTTGTTGCTGTCGGCAGTTACAGGTGCCGAAAATGCGCCTAACAAATTTCAGCAGTCGTCGCATAAAAACCCCATTCAAATATTGCTCATACCACATGTGGTACGTTGAAGCAAACAAATCGAACAATGGGCAACAGGCAAAACAAACTTTTATGCAATCTACCTGACCCCCTTCTCCCCACTCCCCACTCCTCTCTCTCTTTCTCTTCCCGCTGCTCTTGCGTTACCGCAAACCGGCAAAACATTTATAAAAATGAATTTAAAATCGACAGGAAAGGAAAATGCAACTGAGAGAAATTTCAAACAATATTTTACATAACGTGCCAAAGGGGGAAATGATAGGGGGGCAATGTGGTTTGTATGGGGTGAACTGGGTATATGTGAATATGTTATGAATATATGAATGTTTTTGCTGTTGTTGTTTTGTTGCATTGGATTTTTAATCAAAAATTGTGCGTTCTTTTTTTCAGTTTCTGTTTCGAATTTGGTTTTTGGTTTTTGCCTTTCGATTTTTATACAGTTGCTACTCAGTGTTGCCCCCTCAACTTCTCTCTCTCTCTCTCTCTATCTTTTCCTCACTCTATTTTTTGTATGCAACTCATGCTCTCAAGGGTTTTTTTCGAGGGTTGTTGCTGTTGTTGTCGGTGGTTGCTTCCAACTTCGATTCGAATCCGAGTCGAGTCTATTATGCTGATTTATTTTTATTTTTATTGCAATTTATGATGAACCGTTCTTCTGTGTGTGAGTGTGTTTGTGGCAAAATAAATAACAAGACGATATTTACTACGCCCTTAACTGAAGTAACTTTATACGAAAACTGAGTGTACGAATATTCAACACAGCAGGCGATAGGGCGCCAAGTAATTCAGTCTAAATGAAACCATAAAAGGCAGCAAAAAAAGAGAGTGTAATTCTCACACAGAGGGAGGAGAGGCTGAAGGGGTTGCGGGGGTGTCCTGTAACTTGAGGCGCCGTCTAGTTTTCATGGCGTCATGCAGTGTTTTTATCCTTACACAAAGTTCAACTTTAGGTATAGAAAAAAAACTAAAGCATAGCTGCAGGCGCCGAGAAAATAGAAAAAGAGAGTGAGAGAGAGGGGGGAAAAGAGAGATAGAGATAGAGTGCAGTCTCCCAATGACATGTGGAAATAGCGAAATTTTTAAAGCGACCCTCTCTCTCTCTCTCTGTGCTTTTCTTAACAACATACATATGTTGAAAACAAAAAAAATGCTCAAAATGCAATTGAAAAGCGGCAAAAACGAAGAGAGAAAATTTATGGAGATGAACAGACTGTGTGTATGGGAGAGAAGAGTATAGAGCGGGGAAAAGAGAATGTAAATGGAAGTGGAAAAGGGAAATGGAAATGGAAGTGGGATGATGTGAGTTTTTGGTGGCTCAGCATTAAACACCCTTGAAAGCAACTGTCAAACGCATTTTGAGAGGGTATCGAATGCACAGAGCACACAATGAAAACGTTGACGATGATGATGTTGCTGATGATGATGATGATGATGACGACGAGCAGCTGTATAGGGGAGAGGGAGGGGTAGGTGTAGGAGCAGAGGGTTGGTTATGAAATACAGCAGAGAGAGAGAGCGCAGAGAGTAAACAAAAACAAACACAACACAACGACTGACGACTGTCGCTCGACATTTTCAGATGTTATTGGTTTTTACATCACAAAATGCTGGACAAGCTAAAAAAAAAATCAATAAAAAAATGTATGTGTGTGTATGTGTGTGTGGGACTTTTGTAATTGCCTCACAATTCTAATGGCATTCAGTCAGTGTCTCTCCCTATCGCTCTTCTCTCTCTGTCACTATCTCACTCTCTTTCCTCTGCATTCTGCAATTTTTGCAAATATTACGCATACGCAACGTTGACCAACAAAACCCCATTTAATCACTATAAACTACAACAACGACAACAACAACTGTATAAATCAGCTTGGTGCATTGATATCAATACCTATAAAGCAAATTTTCCTCGCCCCCTCCCCTGCCCACCCTTTGCAAGTTCCGCTTGTTCCAAGCACGTGTCTGGCAATTTTTTACGGCTTTCTACTGTTTTTTCTTTACCTCCCTCTCACTTGCTCTCTCTGTTTTTTTTTGCTTTACACGCGCCAGCAAATGGCATCTATAAAAAGCGCACGGCAACTAATACAATAACAACATTGACAACAACAACAATAAAATAAATAGAAAAAAAAGTTTTGCACTTATTTTTCATTATTTTTTTATATATCTTTTGTGTGTTGTTTTTGTTTGCCGCAGACATTTGCCAATCATGAACTTTAGCCAGACACAATGCATATAGGTTTATTGTGTATTGCAATATTGTATAAGCCCAGTTTTCCCCCTTCCCCTCTTTCCATTAAAAACTCCAAGCCATACACATAACATATGTACATACATGCATATAAAAACACATATTTCATTTCGTCTGCCGCTTAGAAAATTATGAAACGAAAACTTGAAATTGAAAATAAAAATGAAAATGATAAGAAAAAAAATTTATAATTTTTACCAACAAAAACAGTCCATAAATGTATTTTTATAATGCAATTGCTTTTAGAAGAAACGCTTAAAAAAACATGCAAAGTTTTTAGTGCTGTATAAGTAGTCACCCCTTTTGCCCCCTTTGCCCCCTCTCTTGCCCTGCCCCTCTGAGCATCATCCATCAAATCAACACGGAAATCATTTTTGAGAGAGAAAACAACTTTTATTTTTTTATGACCATTGCAAATTGAAGTGCGCGCAATTTACAATTAAGAAAGGGGGAGGGAATGGGTAGTGAGGGGGTGAGAGGGTGGGGAAGAACAGGGCGAAAGATCAGCTGCACTGATTTCTGTGTCTGCTCACACATTTTGCATGCTATTTGTTTTATCTAATCAATACAGAAATTTATATCTAATCAGCGCATAACAACAACAACAGCAACAGCAAACAAAACAAAGCGCAACAATAACTAAAAAAAACAACAACAACAGCAGCAGCAGTATAACTGTACTCACACACACACACACATACATACATTTGTATTCACTCGCTCTCACAATGCAAATTGTTAGTCACATAATGAGGCTGAACGAAACGAAACGAAACGAGACGACAACTTGACGATCATTTGACGATTGTATGACGATCTCACTCCCCTTCCCCTTCCCCTTGCCATGCTAGACATGCCTGCACCGCGCTCACCTCTAGCTCTCTCTCTTTTCCACAAACGCGTTGAGCAATTTGTTTGTTTGCTGTTGATTTTTTTTCGTTTTGTAACGCTACATTTAGTTGTTGTTGTTTTTTTTATCGCGCATACACCTTGCACTATTTGCGATCTATCTCGCTCTATCTATCTCTCTCGTGCAATCTGAAGGTTATGCTATTTAAAAGGCAGCACATTAACAGGAAGTTGCTCATAACTGTAACTACGCTAGATAATAACTAAGCATTGCCATGATCTTAGTATGCAAAAGTAAAATGAAAATAAAATAATTTAAAGTATTTTAAAAATTGTTGGCAATAAATTGACTAGAAATGGCAACAGTGATCTATAAATAATCAATCTATAGTTCCCTCTGTTTGCCGCTCTCTCTCTCTCTCTCTCTGGGTCAGCCTTGAAGCATGCCACACTAAATAAAATCTTGCTCATTTATCAATCCTGTCCAGCTGCTCTGACCTGCTGACCTGCATTCACAGTACCTTTGTTTATTCGCCGCGCTCTTCCCGCACTCTCTCTCTCTCTCTCTTTTATACATTTTTCGCCGCACTCAAGTAGAGCGATTAGTTGAATTCGCCGGCTGTGGACTCAATGCTAATTTATCGTCACAGCGGCAATCACAGGTTCACTTGAATACCTGCCCCGCTCCCGCCCCCGCTCTCTCTCTCTCTCTCTCTCTCTCTCTAGCAGCACAAACATTTCCCCTCTCACACGCTCTGACTCTCTTTACATTTTTCGTCTAGTTGCTGTTGTTGTTGGCCGGCAACAACTCGTCATGCGATTATCAGCCAATCGCTTAGTGTGCTATTTATTTACATTTGCCATTTTGTTGTTGTCATTGTATGAGTGTGTGTGTGTGTGTGTGTGTGTGTGCGTGTGTTCCTTACTTTTTTTTCTGTATTTGCTTTTGTTGTGCGGCGCTGTTTTTTGTAGATGCGCAATTATTGTGAGCGTGTTACTTTATATTTCTGTATTGTTTTCTCTTTATTTATTTATTTATTTTTATTTTTTTTTCGTACTTTTCCAATTCGCATTGCGTTTTGTGTTTGTGTTCTCGTCGTTTGCTTCATATGCTGCCATGCTATTGTTATTGTTGTCTCTTCTTATTGTTGTTGTTGTTGTTGTTGTTGTCTAGCAAATATGCTTAATTATTTTTACCTTAAAAGTAGCTCCATCAAAACGCGAATGCGAAAACAATTTCAATGGAATTGCGAGTCGTTGTTTATATACCTCAAAGAGGGGAGCGTAAAGGGTGTAGATACAAAGGGAGGGGAAGGAGGTGAAGTAAGCCCTGAGCCCATTTGACATTTTAGGCTTTTAAATGTCAAAAGAGAAGAAGAAGAGCGACAAGCGAAGCTAACAAAATGCAATACGAAACAACACTGAACAACTTCATGATGATGTTGTTATTGACTGATAATAATGACGAGAGCATCGTGAGCATAAAGAGCTGACATCATCACCAAAACAAAACTGTCCCCATTATAAACGTTGAGTTGACAATTGCACATCGAGAAGATTATCCATAGAAAAACATATGTATGTATGTACATAACATAAAGAAACATTTAGAAATATGCATATTAGGGTGGGTTAATTTGTATGGACCAAAAAAAACGCACCTTGCGGTTATCAAAATCGTAATCTACGGTAAATTCTAAGAAGATTTGCCCAAGAAACCATAGGTCTAAAATCATTTTCGAGCTTCCGATTTTTAACGAGAAACTTTGCGTATTTGTTTGTCATTTTAAACACGCTAAGATACCTAAGCGAGTCCATAAAAGTATATTGTTTTACTTAACATTTTTTCAAGAAAATTATAAATTTTTAAAAATAAAAAACTATAATAAAAAATTAAAAATTTATTTTTATTATTTTTTTTAAATTAAAAAAAATTCTTTTCTGTAAATAAAAATGATAAAATTGGCATTAATTTGCATTTGACCGTTAATTTACGCCCTTTTTAGTGCCACGCCCACTTGCATTTTTCTTTTAAAAAATACTTTGAAGTATTGAGAATATATAGCTCAAGTTTCAACCCGATATCTCATCTAGTTCAAAAGTTACAGATTTTTGCCACCAACATTGGAAAAACAAACCGAAAACGGGTACAAAATACGTACAAAATACATATAAAATGGTACCAAATTTTTATGTATTTTGTACCCATTTTAAGGTTGATTTGCCGATGTTGGTGGCAAAAATCTGTAACTTTTGAACTAGATGAGATATCGGATTGAAACTTGAGCTATATATTCTCAATACTTCAAAGTATTTTTTAAAAGAAAAATGCAAGTGGGCGTGGCACTAAAAAGGGCGTAAATTAACGGTCAAATGCAAATTAATGCCAATTTTATCATTTTTATTTACAGAAAAGAATTTTTTTTAATTTAAAAAAAATAATAAAAATAAATTTGTAATTTTTTATTATAGTTTTTTATTTTTAAAAATTTATAATTTTCTTGAAAAAATGTTAAGTAAAACAATATACTTTTTATGGACTCGCTTAGGTATCTTAGCGTGTTTAAAATGACAAACAAATACGCAAAGTTTCTCGTTAAAAATCGGAAGCTCGAAAATGATTTTAGACCTATGGTTTCTTGGGCAAATCTTCTTAGAATTCACCGTAGATTACGATTTTGATAACCGCATTGGGTCGAAAAAAATTGACCCACCCTAATGCATATTCTTAATGTGGCACACAATCGTCATCAAACAAAACAAAACAAAACAAAACAAAACTGACTCACAGAATCCAATTAAATCTTTTAAGTTATTTTTATAAAATTATAAAGAATTGAGCATTTTACATTGAGGTACTTGGAATTCTTTTTGCAATGTGATTTGATTAAATGAACAATATTATTTTTTTCTATTCAAAAATTCCCAGATACGAGTATTTCATGTGAAAGAATTTTTTCTAAAATATTTAAGAAATCTTTGATTCTGAAATAAAATATTTTATCTAGTACTTTTATCTAGTACTTTTATATTTAATTTAGTACTTTTATCTATATATATTCAAAAAGACAATAAAAAACCTCTAAGATTTTTAGCTGAAACTTTTTAAATGTATCTCATAAAGACTATTAGATCTTAAGATTATTAGGAATTTTATCAATTTTTTTTTTGTGTTTTTCCATCTTTAAACCTCTTAAGCCTGTTTCTTTTTCCATCTCCCCCTCCCTTTTGCTTTATCTGTCTCTAATTTTCTGTTGACAGCTTTCATTTTGGTTTGACTCTCAAAATTAGAAAACAGTAAAACAAAATTACTTTCGCGTTAGAAACTTGAACAGATTGCAAGCTGTTCGCTGTTTAGATCGAATATTGATATACTCTTTTATTTATATTTAGTATACTCAAATACATATATACATATTTAGTGCAAGGAGTAATGAACATTCCATTGCTGAGGATCTTTCAAATGCCGATGATGACAGCGACTAATCCGTGCTATTATTATTTCATCTATGATTTTTACAGAAAAAATGATGAAATGAACCAGCAGGCGGGCTCCTCAAGGGCGCCAGCCACAGGGGGCCAAATCTCACCGCCAGGTGGCAGCACCAACACCAGCAGCGGCAGCAGCAACAGCAACAGTGTGGTCGATGCACAGCAGCAGCAACAGCTACAGCAACAACAGCAGCAACAGCAACAACAGCAGTACTACAATCAACAACAGCAACAACAATATCAGCAACAACAACGCGAAAGTTTTTTGGCTTATCAGCAGCAACAGCAACAACAACAACAGCATCAACAGCATCAACAGCACCAACATCAACATCAGCAGCAACACCAGCAGCAACATCAGCAACAACAACAACAACGCTCGGTGGGCGGAGGCAACTTTATGCTGGGCAATGAGCTCGGAGTCGGCGGCGACAGCCTGCGAAGTTTGAACAACACTTTCGGGCCAAACTCGGAGTTCACATCACTCGGTGGCAGCAACTCGGCCAGTTCCCTTGCTGGTGGCGGCATCAACTCCTCAAGCAGCCAGAGCGTCCAGGCACAACAACAGAGTGCTGTCGGTGTCGGTGGTGCTGGAGGTGGTGCTGCTGGCGGTTATCCTAATATGGTTGCAGTCAGCCAACAGCAACAGCATCAACAGCACCAACATCAACACCAGCAGCAACAACACATGTCCAACATGGATGCCATGGGTGGTTACAGTCAGGTAGGAATCATTTTAATATCTAAGTATGATCATAAATTGATTAAAAAATTAAAAAAAATAATACTGAAAAAAAAACTTTAAAAAATATATACTTAAAAATTAAAACTGAAAATAATATTAGTTTTACTGTTGCAAACATAATTTTAATATGTATAATTTTTACCTATTTTTTTACCTATAATTCTTCTAATTCTAAGTTCTAATTGTTATTATTCAAGTAACATTGATTTTCAAATTTTATTGTGAGAGTTATTCTATGATTTTAAAATAATAATTGATTATTATTTCAAAACTTTTTTATTCAGATTAAAAAATATCTCATTTTATTATCTCTAATTTTTAAAAATTTAAATTAATAAAATATTCTTAAATGTTTTTAGTTGGTTTTTAAAAATAACATTTATTTTCATTTTTTATTTTTATTGTGAGAGTTATTCTATGATTCTAAAATTATTATTATTACAAAACGTTTTAATTTCATTTAAAAAAATATATATTTCTGAGTGACAAATATTTCTGATTTAGGAACTTAAATTTAAAGAATTATAATCCTTACGATCTCTCTTTTAATCTCTTCTATTGCAATTGCAGATGGGCGGCGGCATGCATCCTGTTGCCAATGGCGGCATGATGGGCAACGGCCAAGGCCAATACATGAATGGAGGCGCCCAAGGTGGCTATAATGGCGGCCAAGGGGGCATGGGGGGAATGGCCGGCATGGGCTACGGCAATGCCGCAGCACAAAGACATCATCAGGTGAGTAAACATCGATGACTTCATCCATTCAATCATTTGATTGCAGCTGCAGAAGCTGAGGCTGAAACTGAAGTCTCTGTCCCAGTTTCATTCTCTGTCCCAATCTCATTCTCGGTCTCAGTCTCATTCTCTGGCTCAGCTTATGGACAGCTGTTGACAATTTTAAAATTCATTTCGAGGCCATGAACATCACCCCCATTAACGTTTAATCGGTTAAGCAACAGAACATGAATTTCAAATTGAAATGGAAAATCTCGTACTCGATATTGAAATTGAAATTCAAATTGACTTTGCATTTTTGATGATTGACAAATTAGCGCCCAAAGCAATCGAAAAAAAAGAAACAAAATTAAAAGATCAGGTTACACTTCAATGATTATTATATGATTTCTTAGACTGAGAATCATAAAAAATATATTTAAATAAAAAGACACCATGAAATCATGCCTGTAAGAGGGGGCAAAATTGCATTATAATATACAACCGGATTATTTAAATACTTTTAGAATTTTTTACATAAGTAATATTTTCTATAAATATTTTTTAAAACTTAAATACTTAAGATATCTTTAATTTTAAAAGTAATGATTCTCACTAATTTTGCTTATTTGTTAAAAAATTATCTTTATATTTAATAAAATTTATTGAAATCTGAAATTCTTCTGAAAGTTTATAAATTTGTAAAAGAAAATTTTAGAATTGTTACACAATTCCGTATATTTTTTATAAAGTTCATTCAATATAATTGTTTTATTTATTTTTTTTTGTTTTACTTCGAAGACTGAATTGTTTTTTTTTTTATTTTGATATTTTCAATTTACAATCACACTTCAATTTCTAAGCCTTAATCCTATTAACTTAACTTTCGAAAAATCTTTTCTTAAATTGCATACTTAGAACAGATCATTTCGTAATATATCATCCTTTTATACAAAAGTACAAAAGTCAGATCAGCTCATTTTTGCTATAACTATCGCAGTTTAACGAGCTGCATAACTTTTGTAGTCGTAAAACCCTCCGTATATAGACGGTATAAATATGGACAAGGTCAATTGAGAATATGGCATGCATAATACGTTTTCTCTAGATACGAGGGGGGGGGGAGAAGAGGGGAAGAGAGCGAGAGAGGGGGTGGCAAAGGAGGGGAACCAATTACGAAAGATGCAACTACTTGACGAACGACAGGTAAATCTCTCGTCGGTTTTTTATGGCACGTTTCGGCTCTGTTCGGCTCAGATGGGTTCGGTTCGGTTTGGGTTTTGGGGTCTCTCGGATCTATCGGATGTTGGTGGATGTCGAATGTAGAATGTCGAATGTTGAATGTCGTGTGTTTGCTGCGCAGTTGACGACGACGACGACGAAGCGGCTTTCAATGCGCTTTCAATAACAAATTTAATTGTTTGCATGATGTGGGCAAAGTGCAGTCAGTCAGCGAGTGTGCGAGGTGCGAATGCAAGTGTCTCTAGAGAGAGAGAAAGAGAGGGAGGGAGGAACGGAGACAGGTAGAGAAGTTAGACTAATTACCGCCCAGCAGCTGTGTGACATGAAAAGTGGCAAAAAACAAAACAAAACAAAACAAAAAAAGTGTTAAGCAATTAGCGAGCACAATTGGAGGAGCATCTGACAAAAAGATTTCCATTTGTTTTAGAAGTCAACTGCAGTTTTCTCTGCCTTACATGTACGAGATTTTTACTAAATCATTGCGCTCTCTATCGATTTGAAATTAATTTATTAATTTGATTTAAGAACACAGTCATTTCTCAATGAATTTTTAGATCATACTCTGCAGCAATTCAAGTCTCACAAATATTCTGTATTTTATGCTTCCTGTTTCTGATTTTCATAATGTAGTTATCAGGCCATTTTCGATTTGATCTCAACTTCTTCCCAACATTTTTTTTAGATTTTTGAAGTATTCCTCCACAAATTTCCTTTGATTCGCAGGTCTAAGTTTTTTTAAAGTTACTATTCTCTCCAGCATTTTGAAATTAATGAAATATGAAGACGCGGGTTTTATGCATTCTGACAATTTCATCTTGGCTTCTTCCTAACATTCTCTCAATCGTTAGGCATGTTTAGATTTCTGTAAAACTGTTTCCTCTTTAATCTGCATCTTTTGCAGCCTTGGTCTGTTATTTCTTTTATTGAATTGCTAGCCAAGTCAGATTTTCACATCCGTGCAGCAAATAGAATTCCATGGAACTGTTAGCCAATCCTCTGCAGAATTGAGGTTGCTTTTAGAAAATATTCAGCCAATCTTCTCCGGCAAATGTTTATCCAACTAAACGCAATTCCTCTTTGCTCTCCATTTGCAGATGTCGCCCATGAACCACATGCAGACCATGTCGATGGGAACTTGTCCTGGCGGAGGGATGCAGATGGGCGCCATGAACCCGATGGCCAAGATGCAGGGCATGGCCAATGGCGGCTACTCGCAGCAGCAGCCGCCGCCGCAGCAGCAGCGTCGCATGGCGCCGTATCCACATCCACAGATGCACATGGCCCAGAAGCGAGCTGGCGTCGGCGTAGGCGCTGGCGTTGGCGTCGGCGTTGGCGGCATGTATCCCAATCCTGCCCAGCAGCAGCAGCAGCCGCCGCAGATGTACGGTGGCCAGCAGATGCATCCCGGAGCTGGCGCCGGAGCTGGTGTCCCGCTGCCCATGCAGGCGGGCGCAGGCAACAGTTATGGGCGTGGCGGCCCAATGGGCACAGCCGGGGGAGGAGGAGGCGCTGGCGCCTATGGACGCGGCGGACCCGTGATGAGTCCCGGTGGCGGCATGATGCCCATGGGCGGAGCGGGCATGGTCAGTGGACCCGGCTGCATGGGACAACAGCGATTTGTGCCACAGGCGGGAGGAGGAGCGGGCGTTGGCTATGGTCCAGGATCAGCATCGAGTGCGCATCAGGCGCAGTTCTATCCCGGCGCCAATGGCGGCAACATGGGCGTGGGCGTGGGCGGGGCCGGTGGCCAAGGCGGCATATGCCCGGCTGGACCGGGTGCCGTTGGCAGCACCGGCAATCCCTACCAGAATCAAGGGTAAGTTGAAGAAACCCCAACCCTTCTGTGATGCAGTTGCTCATTTCGGGTCTCTCCATGTCTATTTAACAGTTTCCAGCAAAACTATCAGCACAGTCCAGTTCCTGGCAATCCGACGCCTCCACTGACGCCGGCCTGCAGCGTTCCCTATGTCAGCCCCAATCCGGACATCAAGCCGCCAATGGACAGCAGTAAGTCTCAACTGAATCTTCACTGATATAAGATATTTTATTTGATCAAATTGCATCGTCTTCTGCAGGCGAAGAGATGAGACTGACATTCCCGGTGCGGGATGGCATCATTTTGCCACCGTTCCGCCTGCTGCACAATCTGTCGGTGAGCAACCATGTGTTCCATCTCAAGCAGAATGTCTACAACACGCTCATGTGCCGGTAAGTTCAGCGCACTATTACTACAATTTATTATTATCACCTTTAAAAATAACTAGACACAGAGAGAGGCAAATAAATCAATATCAATCATACGCACCGTGTGACGATTGACGATTGACAAATAAGTAAATATTCTTAGGCAATTTAAATTATTCTATTTTTATTATTATTGATAAAAATTAATAGACGCAAAGAATGAAAAAGGTTGCTATAATAAGTAAACCAATATTAATCATACGCACCGTGTGAAGATTTTATAAATTGTTTGAGGGGTCGACAAATTATCGACAAAGTAAACGTATCAGAATCAAGTGTTTTTTCATACTAAACATGACATAAGAAGATGAATAAAAGTAGAAACTTGAAATTAAAAATTTGAATTTAAAAAAATAACAATTCACACCCTTTGCATTAAATTCGCTTTCTGGCAAAAAAATTCTAATATAATATAATATAGTTGAAATTTAAACGCAGAATAACTTAAGAGGTCAAATTTTAATCATAAAATAATATAATATATTTGAAATTTAAACGCAGAATAACTTAAGAGGTTAACTTTTAATCAGAATTTTTTTGGCAAATTATGAATGTTTGAAGTTGCTCTGATTGTCAACAACTCAACTAATTTATTGTCGATTTTTACATGTTGATATTAAATCTATTTCACTGCTGAATTGATATCACTATTGACAGTTTTATCTGAGTTGGCTTATTAGTTTAATTTAATTTTATTTAATTTAATTAACAGCACCGATCTGGAGCTGCAGCTGAAATGCTTCCACCAGGACGACCGCCAGATGAACACGAACTGGCCGCACACCGTCACCGTCTCCGCCAATGCCACGCCCCTCAACATCGAGCGGTCCGAGAAAAACAGCACGGCGCTGCGTCCGCTCTACTTGAAGGCCGTTTGCCAGCCGGGTCGCAATACGCTCCAGCTGACCGCCAGTTCCTGTTGTTGTGTGAGTACACCAAACTGGGATTTCTCTAGGGGATTTCTGCTTTTTTTATTTATTTAATGATCACATGTTCTTTTAAAATAAAAATATTATTAAGTGACATAATACGATATTAAATTAACATGAATTGTGTATATTTAAATATACATTTTTAGTATTTAACTTGTTCTTGTTATCCTTTCAGTTTAAATTCAAATTAATATGTAGTTTCGTAATAATTTAATATCGTAATAAGTTTTCAATTTTTAGCTTACTTTTGGTCAAATAAATAAATAAATGTTAGCTGAAAAGACAAAAAATAGATAAAAAAGTAAAGGGGCATTTACACTAGTTGACAAGCTGGTCAATTTCATCTCAGTAGGCTGAAAATTTTGATGGCAACTTAATCAACTCTAGTGTAAACGGTGGTCAACTCTAAGCAAAAGTGTGTTGACTTGGTAAAAAGCACAGCCTACTGAGATGAAATTGACAAGCTTGTCAACTAGTGTAAAGGCACCATTAAAATGTTGCTAATTGACATGTGTGTATTTATACTCTCCCATTTCTTTAGTCCCATTTGTTTGTGCTGCAACTCGTGCATCGCCCGTCGGTGCGTCAGGTGCTGCAGACGTTGCACAAGCGGAACCTGTTGCCGCTGGAGCACAGTGTGCAGAAGATCAAGCGTAATCTGAGCCTGCCCAGCAGCGTTGGAGCGGACGGAGTTGTGGCGAGCAGCGTCGGCAGCCCGGAGGCGTCGCAGCAATGCGCAAAGATCTCACTGAAGTGTCCCATAACCAAGACTCGAATACGCCTGCCGGCACGCGGACACGAGTGCAAGCACGTCCAGTGCTTCGACCTGGAGGCCTATCTCATGATCAACAGCGAACGCGGCTCCTGGCGCTGTCCCGAATGCAGCAAGTCGGCCATCACAGATACCCTGGAGATCGATCAGTATATCTGGGCCATACTCAACACGCTGAGCACCTCGGACGTCGATGAGGTGATCATTGATTCATCGGCCAATTGGCGTGCTCTGCAGCACAATGGCGGCATGCCAAATGCTCCGCAATCTGCTGCTGCTGGCGGTGCACCGCCACCAACTGCAAGTGGCAATGGCAATGGCAACAGCAGCAACAACACAGGTGTTGGCAACGGTTTACCCTCGATTAAGCAGGAACTGTTGCCAGCCATCAAGCAGGAGTTGTGCGATGACATCGCCAAGGTCATGTCGCCGGGCTCCACACAGCTGCCCACCTGGGACAACTCGCAAGCGATGAGTCCCTACAACATGCACGACATGAATTCCATTGCCAATGGCAACATGATGGGCAACAACAACAATGCAGCCAACAACCCAGCTGCCCAGCTGTAAGTGATCTCTATCCATCTCTATCTTGATCAGCTTTTATTTAATTCTCTTCTTTCTCTTCTCCTCTGCAGTGGCAATCGCAGCAGCTACGACGGCTTCAGTGGCAGCCACGGCAACAGCGATGGCAACAACTTGGCCAACAACAGCGATGCCGTCAACTCCCTGGATCAGCTCAATGCCATGGAGAAGTCGCTCAGCGATCAGGTAAGCATTAACTACAATTCTACACTCTCTACACACTTTCCATTTGCAACTATTAAGCAGCTTATTTTAAATCAAAATTTATTTTAATCAATCACCAGTAACACTCTTCTTTTATCTTACTTTTCCGCTTGAGTTTTCTATAATTTCAAAATAATATTTCTTAGATCTATTTAAACTCGAGACGTTAAAGTCTTAAATAGGAGATGGTTTAGTCTTTAATGTATTTTAATTTGTTTCAATTTCTAAAATTAATTAAGGCAGTTTCTACATTGAAAAGTCGATCCCATAAACTAAATTAATGGTTAATTGAAATAAACACTTTTTCTGTTCCTATACACTTTACTATTTAATTTATTTTGTTGATATGAAAGGTCGACGTTAAGTAAATATAATATTTATAAAACCAAAAATAAGTTAAATTCCCATTTATGTATCTATTACTCTCTAATTCTAATTGCTGTTAACTTAAAATTTTAATTTACAAATTAATTATTTTGTTCAAAAATTATAATACAGCAAAATAGAACAAATACATCCTATAATTCCCTACCGTTCAGATTTTCTCTTTGAAATTAGACTTGGTGTTCTGTTAATTTTAAAAGTTAATTATTCATTTTAAATTATATTTAAAGCTTTTGTTCAAGTCTGTGGTATGGAACGCTTTAAGTTAAATAAATTAAATACATTAAAGAAATATTTAAGTAATCCATTTACTTTTTTGTCTTTGTCTTAGGTTTTTATTCAGATTTTTTATATTTTTTGTAACTCTAGTTCAACTATTTATTGCGTTTTTGTGTGTGTAAAAATAATTTCTCGTATCGACTTTATTTGAGTAAAAAGAAAAAAAAACAAAAGTAAATTCAAAATTAATATTTCTCTGTTCTTTCTCTCTCTCTTTTTAGATGCCACACACGCCGCACACTCCTGGCGCGGCCAGCCATCCCATGACTCCTGGTGGTCCGCCCAGTGTCAGCTCCTCGCACAATGAGCCCATCAGCGGCGGCACGCCCAACGCCAGCAACAACAACAACAGCAGCAGCAATGGAAGTGGCAACAACAACAACAGCACTGGACACAATTCACCACAAACGCCGGGCACGCCCAGCCGCAGTCTGGGCAGCAGCAACAGTTTGTCCAATGCGGACAGCCAGCAGCAGCAACAGTCGCAGCAACAGCAGCAGCAGCAATCGCAGCAGGAGCAACTGCTGAATTCCCTGATGAGCAGCCAGACGCAGCTGAAGTTTGAGAATGATTTGAGCGCGGAACTGCAGAACTTTGATCCTTCCGCTGCGGGACTCGACAACAATGGACACGATCTGAATGTAAGTATCGAGTAACAAGTAGCGAGTAACCAGTAACGAGTAACGAGTAAAACTAACCTAAACTTTTACATTCTTCATTTTGCAGCTGCTGCAGGATATGGATCCAATGGAGATCCTGTCGTACCTGGATCCGCAGACGGACTTGAATACGCCGCCATCGAGTGGCAGCAGCAATAACAATGCCAATGACGATCTCTTGGCCACGTTATTCGATTAAGCCAGTGATGTCAAAATATATGAATTCCTTAAACAAAATGAGAAAAATTTAAAAACAAAAACATAAATGAAAAAATGGCATTCAACCATAAATTGTAAATAGTATTATTAATTTTAATGAATTGTGCACTATAGCAAGTTGCGTACTTCAAAAAAACAACAACAAAACATTTTCGTTTTCTCACACACACACACACACTCACACACATAAACACACACACACACAACAACACAAAATCGAAGCAGCAAGTGCAAAATTAGAATTTGCAGTGTTGAAAAACAATGAAATGTGATTTAAAAATTAATTAATTAAATTAATTGGCATTTAATTTAAACAAAAAGAAAATCAACAAAAAAAAACAAACTAAAACAACAAACAGTCATTATACCATATAAACAACAATTCAGTTGAGAGCATTATTTAAAAACAATTTAATGAAAAAGATTAAAAAAATTCCTTCAATGAAATTTACGAATTTAAATGTGTAATTTTCGCTGGCCCCAAAAAAGTTGAAAATTATTTGCATCATTTGTATAGTTTTTCGCTAAATTAAAATTAAATTTTTATCAATTGTTTTCAATGGAGCCAAAAAAGTTCTGCAAACATTTAATTAATATGTGAAATGTTTCTTGTTTATTGTACAAAGTATTAAAAAAATATATATATATAAATATGTAAAGAATAGAAAAACAACAACGCAGCAAAACATTACAACAAACATTACAACAGAAATATAAAGATATAAAATACAAACAACAACAAGTAAAAGGGAAGCATGAGCAAACAAAAACGAAAAAAAAATCCCAACAATTTTATTACATTTATAAAATGAAAACATTTACATTTTAATTGTTGCATAATTTTAATTATTTTTTAATGCCTATAAAATTAATTGATTTAGCGCGGTAAACTAAAACAAAAGAAGTAAAAGAGATGAAAGAAAGAATCGAAGGGAAAATTTAAAATATTAAGTGTAAAAAAATTGTACTTGTATTTTTAAGGCGCAAACAAACTATTAAAAATTTAAATCAAATTTAACGCTAGAACTAAAATAAAATAAACTAAAATAATATTAAAATTGTATATATCGATTATGTATGTTATATGCGGCAACAACAAAAACACACAAATACAACAAAAAAAAAACAAAATGAAAAATAATTAATTAATACATATAAATAAAAAAAATACATACATATATAAAAAAGTATTGTTTAAAAACAATTTGGGTTTTGTTTATTCCTTTTAAAATTTTTGGTTTCTCTGTTGATTTTTAGAGATTTAAAATTTTTAGTCTTCAGTATTTATTTTCATTTCGTACGATGTGGTTAACATGGACCAATTTTTATATAATATATCCACAAGCCGAACGATTATAAAACAAATGAAAGCGATAAACTATTATATATGATAAAAGTAATATGAATTAAAATACAAATACGAACACAAAAAGCTAAGAAAATTTCAAAATAGCAAAATTTTTAAGCGAAATTAAAAATGCTTCTCGAGCTAAATACTATTCCAAAAGTCAAAAAAGCTTAAGACAATTATTGCAAAATCTCGTCAATGTGGTAGTTAAATGAATCTCAACTTTTTCTCAATGTTATATATATCAAAAAACCATATGCTAAAAACAAATTATTATATATAACGCTTATCGTCGTATTCTTAATGCAAAAAAAAATCGAAAAACACAAAGAGAAAGAAGAAAAGAAAAATAAAAAATCGTAGTGGTTTCATTGTAAAACAATATTTCATAAATTTACGAATAGCTTCGACATTTTTCTCGCTTCTACAAAACAAACAAAAAATGCAAAACAAGAAAAAATACGAACCAAAAAAAAAATACAAAAAATACTCCAAATACGAGGATAGATCACTTTTCTGGTAACTTAAAGGCAGCGTTGCCAGATCGTTGGCAAAGTGATGTATCAGGGAAATTGAATTGGAATCGGAAGCGGTTCGGGGCAATTTGAGGCCATGGAATATGCGCAAATGTGATTTTATTCAAAATAAAATACACATATAAATATGAAGAAACATAAAATATATATAAAAAATACACACACACATATATAATTACAATTAATGACATTTTTATTGAATCGGCAATTGGCTGAGCGTGAATAAATGATGAAATGGAGAGTGTATATACGAGTATTTACCTAACATAATATATATATATATAATGGATATATATATTATATATTATTATATTAATGCTAGTCGTTAAGTTGTAATTTTAACTGATGAAACAAAAGCAAATACACATTAAATAATATGAAATTAAACATGATGATGGATGATGGTTCTGGGTTCCTTTCGATTCGTCTCTCCCTCTCCCTCTCTCTCCTTAGTTCCAACGACTCTTCTTGGCACGACTATTGTTGTTGCTACTTGCGGAGTTAGTTCCTGCGCCAGTTCCCCCTGCTCCTCCCCCTGGTGGTGGTGGAGGGGGCGGCGCTGCAAAAACTCCCGTTTCCGGCACCGTTTGTTCCCAGGTGCGATCGCTGGAGGCCCGAAACTGGGAGTTGTACTGCGAGCGGAAGGCTTGACGCATCGCCGAATAACGGTCTGTGGCGGGTCCAGCACCGGACAGCGACTTGCTTGGCTCCGGCGCAGGACCCTTGGTCTTGGGCGCAGATCCCAGCCCACTGGAGGCACTTCCTCCACTACCACTTCCACTTCCAGCACTGCCAGGACGCTCACGATAGCCCAATCCCATGAAGTTGTTGGCGGGCTTGCGTCCTTTGCCCTGCTTGAAGCGCGAGCTGCGGAACCAGGAGCTCTTCATGGCCAGTTCCATGAGATCGTCGGGCACCTCCTGATCCGCTCCCTCCAGATTGCGCACCAAATGGCCGGCAAACTCCTTGTCCTTGTCGGTGACCAGCGTGTGCGCCGTTCCCTTCTCCCCCGCACGCCCCGTGCGTCCAATCCGATGCGTGTGTGTGTCAATGTCCCGGGCAATGTCGTAGTTGATGACGTTGCGGATGTGGGGAATGTCCAGGCCACGGGCTGCCACATCGGTGGCCACGAGAATGTCGCACTCCTTGCGCTTAAACTGCATGATGACCTTGTTCCTGTCCGCCTGGTCCATGTCGCCGTGGAGCAGCAGGCAGTTGTATTCCTTGACCAGCAGATTGCTGGCCACCGTTTCCGCATCCGCCTTCTTGGTGACAAAGACCAGGACGGCACCTTCGGAGAGGAACTTGACCAGGTGACACAGCAGCCAGTTCCACTTCTGCAGCGGATTGGGAAACACATAGACATGCTGGGTAATATCCTGATTGGCCTCGTTCAAGTCACCCTGGACAATGCGCACCGGATCCGTGAGTATATCGCGGGCCAGACGCTCGATCCGCTTCTTGAACGTGGCCGAGAACAGCAGCGTCTGTCGGTCCGGACGCACGTGGTTGCAGATGGAGCGCACCTGCGGCTCGAAGCCCATGTGGAACATGCGATCCGCCTCGTCCAGCACCAGAAACGTGACCCGTCTCAAGTTGGTGGCCTTCATCTTGACCATGTCGATCATGCGTCCCGGCGTCGCCACCACAATCTCGCAGCCCTGCTCCAGGGCCTTGCTCTGCTCCCACTTGGAGCCGCCGCCGTAGCAGCAGACCACGTTGATGTCGTACACCTTGCCGAACTTCTTGGCCTCGTTGTAGATCTGCAGCGAGAGCTCACGCGTCGGCGCCAGTATCAACCCAATGGGTCCATCGCCCGGTCGCAGCTCGCGCTGGTCCATCAGATGTGTGAGCAGGGGCCAAATGAAGGCGGCTGTCTTGCCGGACCCCGTCTTGGCAATGCCGATGATGTCGCGACCGGACAGAGCGGCGGGCACAGCCTGTGCCTGGATGGGCGTCGGCTGGGTGTACTCCGCCTTGCGCACGGACTTCAGCAGCCGCTCGTCGAACCCAAAGTGGCCGAAGGAGCTCACCGGATTGGGGGTCAGGGCGCCGCTGACCTTGACGCCGAGCGTGCGTCGCAGCTCGCGCACCTGCTCCTCGTCCAGCTGGGCAATCTCCTCGTGGGGTGTGTAAAAGTTACGCTCGAAGGGCTCGTAATCGATCTCCGAGTGGTAGATGGGTGGCAACGGATCAATGTCCTTCTTCTTTGGCGGCGCAATCGGATTGCCATCCTCGTCGTAGTCGATCTCTTGGTCCGATCCCTCGTCACGCAACCCAGCGTTGGGATTCTCCTCCATGTAGCGGTAGTAGCTCTCCTCATCGTCCTCGTCATCGATGTCGTGGCGCACTCCCTTCTTGTCCAGCGGAGCGACTGCCTTCAATTGCGGATCCGCTGTTGCGGCGCGCACTTTCTCCTTCTCCACCTGCTTGTTGATGCCGGCCATGAACTGCTCCAGGGGATCCTCGTCCGAGTCATCCGAGTCGGACTTGGCCGCTGGCGCACCCGGCGATCCCGGTGCCGGTATGTACGCCTGTTCCAGCTGTGCTTGATGCGACGACGGCTCATCGTCGTCGTCAAAGTAATCGTCGTCCATGTGCTGCTTCCGCTTGCCCACAAAGTTGGTGGAGTTCGTGTACTGACTGATGGACTCCAGCGTCGAGTAGCCATGCTTCGATGTGCCGCTGCTGCTGCTGCTGGCGCCAACTCCCGATGCGGCGACTCCGCCTCCAACACCAACACCAACTCTGCCTCTGCCCCGTGAAATGGTGAATCCAAATCCCCCGCCCCCACCGCCGCGATTGTTGTTCAGAGCCGGCGGCGGCGGCACGGCACTCATGTTATTGCCGCCAGCGGGCTGCTTTTTGTACGGGAATCCGCCGCCTCCGATGCCCCGGTAGTTGCTCATGGCTGCACTGGATCGCGCTTGATGCTCTCTCGCTGTTTAAACTAAGCACAAATCAATAAAACATACGCGAGTTTAGAAATTGCCAAATTTTTTGCATTGTTGCCAACCTAATCAGAGCTGCACGAAGCAGTGTCAAAACTTATCGATATTATGCGATAGCTCGATAGCGATAGGTATCGATGTTGAAAGCAGCCCTGCTTTTAATGCCACAGGGCTGCCAATCTAGCTATTTTCGTGCCATTTCTAGCGATTTACAAATGCCAAACGCGGGAAAAACATTAAAATAGCGAATGGAATAATAGCTATGTTGAGATCATAAATTAAGATTACCTGACAACATTGATATCCTGGGCAAGATGGATTTATAAAGGTGGTGTATTCCAAGGTGGATTTATACATGGTGATGTATTCGTTTGACGTGCTCTCTTTTTCGGGGCACAAACGTCATTACGAAAGCAAACATCGTAGTAAGCGGTAGTATAAAATTCTCTAAAAAATCCCCCTTGTGTGAAAAATACATAAGCCGCTCGAACGCAAGTCGCTGGGTTTGTGTTTCCAGAGATATGAAAAAGAGACAAATAAATGCAACAGGAACTGTGGGAGCATGCACCGGTGAGCAGCTTCCACAAAGAGAGCAACAGGGATAACAGTGTCGATGCTGACGGCTAACAGGAGCTTAACAGATCTCCATAACCACAATTAATTAATTGGTTACCTACGGGTCATTACAGGAACAACAAGACAAACATGCCATTGAATTTTATTTATTTTCATTTTATATATTGCACAGCGCACAAAACGAAAATGAGCGAAGAGTTTAGAAAACCAAACAAAACAATTTTTCTATATATCTATCTCTGTCGTCTCTCTTACGTCAGACTCTCTCTGAGAGTTGACAGCAAAAGCTTCGCCCCGAGAGAGAGCGAATACATTACCATTATAAATCCATCTTGATCCCGGGCGAATATGTTTTTGAGCTTGACATTTACAAACTCTTGATTAATAAAGTAAATACCTTAAATCTAAAATAGCTTTATATATAACATTTTTCTACAATTTTCTAGCCTTTTCTAGCTTGTCTTAAATGCAGATCTAGCTTCAGTGCCCGAAGAGTTGGCAGCACTGTTTAGCTTGTTGATTTTGTGTTGTTTTCTTTTGCACCAAACAGCTGACAGAAAAATGGTTGAACAGAGTGGAAAGGATTATGCCAAAATCATACAAACTGTTGATTTGGACAAAGAGGTATTTATATTGTAGCAATTATCGTGACATCGTTTTGTAGCCAATCTTGTAAACCACAGGTGAATCCACTTTGCACCAACATTGACGACATGCTCGCCCGTCTCGACGAGTTCGAAACGGTTTTGGCCTCCGTAAGTGCAAGCAAATTATATACAACCAACCGAATTGACATGTAAATAATATGCATATGTACATATGTACGTTCTAGGTGCGAGCTGAGTCCAACAGCATTATGGCCAATCACGTGTGCGGCATTCTCAGCTTCGGCGATAACTTTGGAGAGCTGCGGCAGCGCATCGATAACTTGGAGCAGTTTGTGGCCAAAGTGAACGAGAATCTGAACGAAGTGGAGAGTTCTGTGGACGTGGCCGAGCAGGAGCTCAATGTCACCGAGTACAGTCTGAAGGGACTGCTGCTGAAGCCATTAAGGGCCAAATTATCTGCCACGGACTCACTTGGCACGCCCCCAAAAAGCAATCTGATTGAGGGCGAGTTTCAAGCGGTGCCCATTTACAAGTCTGACGAATTCTTCGGCACAGCCGATGCATGTGTTAGCACTTCTTCTTAACTCTTAGGTAACTTACATAGATCTGTCTGTTTACCGTTAAGTGAGTGATTAGCGAAACTGTTTCTACGTGCATCCCCAATTTAAATTTACACATTTTTATTTATATTTACAATTTATGTTGTCACTTGACGATTGACATTTTTAGTCAAACGTTGCTTACATTGGCCTTCAACAGTGTTGCCAACTCTCCAGGGCCCGAAAATGCTAGATCTGAAATAGATAGAAAGTAGCTAAATGCAAAGAGCCTCCAAATTTGGTGTCAATATCTGAAAAAAATCTCTGACTTCAAAAAAATTTTTAGCTACCTAATCGCTTTATTCCTTTCAAATACCATATAATGATGTGTGGTAATCGGCATTTGATTCGCCAATATTTTTCAGTTAGTATTAAATTAGAAACCTTATGCAGTTGAATTTCCCTAACTCAAATCACCATTATCCAAAGAAAAAGTTGGAATTATGGAGACATCGACTTAAGGAATTCTTATTTTTAAGTTTACTATACGCTGTTGCCATTCGATTCAGTTCGAGTTAGAGAAAACTCGAGTTATAGAAGTTCGAGCTATGGAAGCTCGACTGTACATTTGAATTTGGCTTAAATTGTTTTTGACCGTTAGAAGGGACAAATTTGAAAAAAAAAGGTATAATAAAAAAGGCTAGAGATGAACAAATATGTATGAAAACGAAGCTTAAATTGGACGGCATTTTTTGGTTTAGTCTTTTTTTAATTAATACAAATTTTAAACTTTTTTAAAAGTGAAAAAACATATGTATATTGGTCAAACTTCCCTAACTCGAATCACCATTATGCAAAGAAAGTGTTCGATTTATGGAGATATTCTACTTATAGATTTCTTTTTCTTAAGTTGATTAATTTTACTGCCACTCATTTGGCTCGAGTTAGAGGGAAATTCGAGTTATAGAAGTAAGAGTTATGGAAGATTAACTGTATTTGAATTCGTCTTAGATTGCCAAATAGACTAACTGAGAATCCGGGTATTCTTCAAGCAGAATAGTAAAAGAATATTCTTCTGTATACTTATTAAATTGGTTTTTAACAAATCTTTATATAGATAACATCTTTCAAATAACCGCTAAATCAAATGCGGGACAACACAATAAATAAGAATAAAATGATATAGAAAATATTAATATTTATAAAAATAAAAAAAAAAGGTTTTCTTAATCGAATTCGAATTATGCACTGCCAAGGGCGTCGGCAGCTTTTCAAGCAGGGGGGCCAACATTTTTTTTCACTTTCACAATGCCGCAATGATGTTGGCAGAAATTGTAATAATGTAGTTATAGACCTGAAACTTAGTACACTTAATGGTCATACCATATGTAGAGCCTGAGAAAATATTTAGACCGATCGAGCAATATAAGAAAAAGTGTAAAATATTTTAGCAAATCTAAATGTATAGCTAGAGACCTAAAATTTGACATAAAATTTAGATAGGCTAAAATAGAATTTATATTTTTTTTGTTTTTTATCATCTGACTCCGAAAACTATTTTTAAATTTTTCGCATAAATACACACCTGCAACATGTGATTTTTTCGAAAAGGGGCAATAATGGGCAAAAAACATTAATACCATCTCATTATATCTATATTGACGATTAACATTGCGTTAATATAATTTACAACCAACTACAAGCAAGCATACTTTTCTTTTTTTACCACGGAACACAAAAATTTTTAGGTTAGAAATGCTAAAAAACATCACTTTACAGAAGCACATAAAACAAAGTTAAATCACATAAAACAAGTAATTCATGATGACCTGTTGTTTTCCATCTTAATTTTTTTTAAAATTCGACTTCTAAGTACACAAGTTTATTTAAGCACGCCGAACAAAGTGAAAACTTGAGGTAAAATATTCGATGACTTTCAGGACTTCGTAAAACTTTTAACTGTAATACTATGATTTTCAAATGCATAAAATAACTCTCTATAATATAACATATAGGGTATTCACTTGTCCCTAGCAGCGTTGCAGGTTGAAAACGTTGCAAGCTTGCTGCGTGAACAGCGCTTTACTTGGAAAGCGTTTCACATAATCAACAAAATGTAAACAAAAAACAGCCCATTGTGAACACCCTAATATTGTTTTTGCATAACTCTTAAAAAACAAAATTGACTTTCTCAATTTTGCCCAAAACTGGTTGGATTTCGGAAGCTAAATCATGGAAAGTTATGAGTGTAGGGGGGGGAGGGGGGCACCGGCCCCTTGTAACCCTTGTGCACTGCTAAAATGCATTTGCGATCTTGTTTTGAGCGCAAATTTCTGCTGCTGTTTGAGCTGCTGAAAACTTTTTACATAGTTTAATAGTCGATCGTTCTGAAAGTTTCATATGAGATCGGCCCATGGACTGCATTAGGTGTGTTCTGTAAATTGTTGTGCTTTTTCAGCCAATTTGATAGCTCTCGTTCTTAAAAATACACTCAATTGTTGACTCTTAACAAGAATATATGTTCATATACGTATATATTTTTAATGGGCTCAGGGATACCTCCTTCTGCCTTACTATACTCCTTCATCCTTTGTTGCCGATGCCCCATTCCGGAGCGGCTTCACGCTTCGTACGCTTCATATCGAAATCAGGCTGCAAAGCGTTGCAAACAGCCAAGCAGACCACGAAAATCAACTTTAAATAGAAAGAAGGAAAAAATCTTCAATTAACAACTGTTGAGATAATCAAACGTGTCACTTACCAATATTTTCATTTTCACAAACTTTACTTCAAAGACATTCCCAGGGAACTATTTTAATCGATTGTTCGTGTCGCTTTTTATAGGAAATCTGCAATGATGTGTGGTAATTCGCATTGGATTCGCTTACAATTTTTGTTTCAATTTAATTGAATTAAGAAATTTGTCGCATTTAAAATCGTCTCAGATTGCTTAATATATTCAATACAGTCTGAGAATATTCTTCTGTGGATTTATTAAATAAACTTTCACAACAAAAAAAAAAACAAAATGTACAAAACTTATATCGATAAAAACTAACAATAAAATAATCAAGAATAAAACAGCATTCACTGCTAAAAAAAAATTTTAGGTCGGGACTTGAACGCAAACTTCTGATAAACTCTCATTTTAATATTCGCTGCAATTTTTTAGTTCACAAGCACTTAAAGTGTATGAGATAAAAAAAACCTCTTTAAGAGGTCAAAGTCTAGTGAAGAATGGTTTTTTATGGGATATCAGAAATTTTTGAATAAGACATCAGAAATTTTTAAATTGCAATATTTTTTGACAGTTTAGCTTTGTCAACTTTGTTTATTGTTTGTACAGCTAAAACAAACTGTCTGGCAACACTGGTCCCCTTTACAAGCACACATGCCCAGCGCAAAAGCTATCAGCACTCTTAAACTCTGGCTGCTATGACACTTTGCTGCTGCTGTCCTATTCCCATTCTAAGTAAAATGTATATATTCAGTTAACAGGTAATTCCCGCATAACACTGCAATCAGTGTACATACTGCATATGTACATGCAGTAGTGTAAGGGTAAAAGGTATATTCAGTTAATAGGTAAGATCTTGTCCAAACAGATGTGTTATATATGAAAAATGTTGAAGGTATGCCTAAGAGCCCTTTGAAATACCTTTTCAACGATATTTATCAACGATATCAATCTTAGCTATTTTTCGAAAAAGTCGTAGAGCAAACGTTTCTAGATTTTTGAGCGTGAACAAGTCCTCATTCGAACTTTTAAGCTATAAGAAAGTTTTGATCCAAACAGACAAACGGATCCTCTTTCAATTCTAAGAAAACGTATATTTTCAGTTAACTGTTAATATCTTCCAAACCCCTTGGCTAAAAGTTATGTTTCATAAATCAAAAATCGCGAAATTTTACAAACTACAACATATTGAAAATTAAAAAAATCGTTAGCGGCGTTTTCTCAAAAACCGCCAAAATGTGGAGAAAAGTACCATATTTCACCTGTGGCTGCTTACCTATTTTCTTAAAAAAAAAACTTTGAAGGTATGCCTAAAAGCCGTTCGAAATATCTTTTAAATGATATTATATATAGATCAATATCACATCTGTAGCTTCTATCGTTTGGATGCTATGAGGTTTTTAATTTTAGCGGTTTTTAGCGATTTTCCGCTAAATTAGCGTTTTTCGAAAAAGTCGTAGAGCAAACGTTTTTAGATTTTTGAGCGGGAACAAGTCCTCATTCAAACTTTTAAGCTAAATCAACGCTTTGATACAAACAAACAAACAGACATGCTGACTTATCATCTCATTTTCGGAAGGCGACTAAAAATTTCAAAATTAATTACTTTTTGAACCAGCGGTCGGAATTTGATGATCGAGGTGTCATTCGACGAGTATTTTTGATTAAAATAGTAAAAAATCAAAAAAAATTCAAAAAGGCTCCAATAGTCTTAGTATGCACACTTGTAAGTTAAAGTGATACCTTTCGATTGGTATATTACTCGACCTGATCGGACAGTCATAGCAAAATTTCTGTTCTTCCTGTGTATATATGCTAGTCGTCTTCTGCTTTCGTCGTGCTGCTTTCGTCACTAGCGCGGACTGCCGTCCGCAGTGATTTACAAGTTTAAGTCTGTCGTTTAGTCTGTCGAACATGGTTATGCTAAAAAATACACTCAACTCTGGATGCCGGATATAGATTTTTATTTCAAATTTCACGATGATGTATGTCCCCATATCGGACCTACTCCACGCTTCTGACGATTATTCAGAGCACGTTGATTGGGGCCAAAAACAGGAGCGGCGTGGCAAACAGCCAAGAAGGCCACTGAAATCCACTTTGAATAGAAAGAAAAAAAGTTTCTTAAACTTACAACTCTTGAGATAATCAAACGTGCACCCACCAATATTTTCATTTTTACGATCTTGAATCCAGAACAATTTAAAGAAAACGATTAAAGTTTCATTTTACGTGTCGCGTTTAAGGTTTTATTGGTGATGTAAGATATTTCTCATTTGTCTCGCCAATATTTTTCTACTTGCTTTCATTTAAAAATTAACCGCATTTGCATTCGTCTTAGATGTTTAGAAAAGATTTGTCTCGGTCTGCAGAAGTTAAGGCATAATTGAGTTGAGAGAAGCAGCAATACTCATAAATCCATCATCATTGAAATCGTTCACAAGGTGGAAAATACATCAGTAATAATATTAAATGATAATCTTAGGATCAGCTTAATAATTATTGGTTGAACCATGAAACGCTTGAGCAAAAAATAAAGACAATGTCAGATTCAAAGAAGCAGCAGGAAAATAATCCAACTCTTGCCGGACTATAATTTAAATATATATGTATGTTCTACATATTTATCTGTGTGGTCCGGTGGCTCACTGGTTAAAGTCGCAGACCTGTCACATAATTAGAACTTTTAGTTTGAAAAAGCTGAGTTCGATTCCTCCGTCAATTTAGTCAAGCAAGTGATTTTAAGTTCTTTAGAATGGAACGAAAAATATATGTGTTTTTAAATTCTTTGGAATGAAACGCAAAACTATATATACTTCCCGTCATTAAAAAAAAAACAAACATTTATCACATCTGTAACCATCTTTAATCGGGAATAAATCTTATTAATTCATATATTTTCTGTTACTTCTAATTTTGACAATATTAATTCAGTTGTGTACTCTTCGTGAGTTGCTTGAAAATGAGCATGATTAATCTTAAGTTATCGATATCATAAAAAGGGTTTATCACAACAAAAAAAAAAACAAAATGTACAAAACTTATATCGATAAAAACTAACAATAAAATAATCAAGAATACAACAGCATTCACTGCTAAAAAAAAATTTTAGGTCGGGACTTCGCTGAAATTTTTTAGTTCACAAGGAAACCAACGATTTTATTAGATGTGTTTCTTTATTTTGTTACTTATTTTCTTATTTGTCAAGGTTGGAAAACTGTGTGGCCATGTTATTATTATTAATGGGGGGGAGCCTGCACCGCGACCCTTTTGGATCTATTGTGCCCCCTTCTGAGCTTATAGCTCATCCATCAACCCGATCTCTCGCACGAAGTCGAGGATTTTGGTCGGATTGAGGTATACAATGTCCCCAATAGGTATGACATATTTCCCTAGAAGACTACATCTGCGTCTAGATAGAGCAGTGCATTCTGCTAGTATATGCGATGAGGATTCCTCCTCACAGTTGCAGAAACGGCAGGTTCTACTCCTTACAATGCCCAATTTGGATAGGTGACTTCTCAGTCTACAGTGCCCTGTCAGCAGACCGGTGAGCATTCTGAGTCTGTTCTTTCCTAGTGAAATTGCCTGCTTGAACCGCTTAGGGTTGTAGCTGCCTAGGAGGTGTTTAGCTTGTCTGAGACCTGTGGTCTCAGACCAATGCGACTGCTGAAGTCGTCTCTTCATTGCGTAAGTACTCTCGAATTGTGTGACTTCCAACTCCACAAAACGGTTCAGGACCTATTAGGGGTCTGCTAGCCCCCATTCTGGCTAGTTTGTCAGCCATTTCATTCCCTGCTATATCCATGTGACCTGGGATCCATCTTAGGGTTAGCCTATTATGCAATCCCAGTTGGTTCAGCTTGATTCGTACCTCGTACACTACTTTAGACGTTACTTTCGCCTTATCGAGTGCATGAAGGGCTGCTTGGCTATCGGATAGAATGGCTATATCCCTATTCCGATAGTTCCTATTGAGATTAAAATCAGCACACCTCCCTATTGCACATACTTCAGCTTGGAAGATACTGGTATATGTTCCTAGGGATTCATGGTATGATATCCGAGGGCCCACAACTCCAAGTCCTGTGCCTTGGTCTGTGAGAGATCCATCGGTGTACCATTTTATGGTGTGCTGTCTCATAGGATGGACCTCATCAAGTGTTGTCCATTCTCTCTTGCTACTCAGGTTCACTTCGAAATTCTGCTCGAACGTATGTACGGCTGTCATCTCGTCCCTTGGTTGCATAAGCAAGGGGAGATCACCTGATAGCAGTTCTGCGTCTCTTAGGCTAAGGATGTGACTACTTCCAACTCCATCCCGTGCCATCCTTAGAAGAGTCGCTCTTTGGTGTAGTCTGATGACCACATGGAGTGGCGTGAGCTCCATTAGAACTTCAATGGCTGCTGTCGGACAGGTGCTCATAGCCCCTGTCATACATACGCAGGCCATTCGTTGCAGTCTTTGCAACTGTTTCTTGACGGTGATGAGTTGTGCTCTATCACCCCAGGCTATTGCTCCATATGTGAGCATTGGCCTGACTACCATTAAGTATAGCCATCTGATTATCTTCGGTGATGTGCCCCATGATTTCCCGGCTATACTGCGACATGTGTAGAGCACTTTGATATCGCGTTCTTTACATGGGAGCCGAAGTTTAATTTGCTGTCAAAAGTGACTCCTAGGTAAGGGCCTCGTCACTTCAAATCCGGACGCAAAGTTAGCAAGTTTTTGAAAACCATTTTAATTTATTTTCCAAAATTGAGTATGCATGATTGTTATTAAATGTTATATACTGCTTTTTGGAAAGTTTTGATAAAATTGTTGCAATCTTGGCAGAATGGTAAATAATGGATAAGGCGTAACATGAAAAAAATCTGCACACTTTCTTAAAAAATCGCAATTGGTCACTTTAAAAGATTGCAAAGGCTTTGAAAATTGCCAAGTCAACCGTTGGTTATGTTATTAAACGTTTTAAGGAGACTCACACTATAAATAGAGCCAAATACCAAGCCCCGAAACGTGGTTGTAAAAGCCGTGAGCTAAGACCAAAGGTAATAAGGTCGTTGCGAGCAAATCCTGAGTTGAATCACTGTGATAGGGCGAAAAGACTGAAAACCAGCGCATCCACTATTTTTCGAAATCGACTTTTCGAAGGTATAAAGGCCTACGTAGGTGCAAAATGACTTAACAGGTCGGTTAAACAAAACTTAAACGCAAAAACACGTGCTCGTTTGTTCTACAAGCAAGTTCTAACCAAATTTCAAGGGTGCATAATAATAGATGATGAAACATACATCAAAATAAATTTTAAGCATTTTCTAGGCCGTACATTTCACTTCGCCCATAAACGTGGATGTGTTGCCTTAAATTTAAAAATATAACGATGGACAAATTTGGAAAGAAAACTTTAATCTGACAAGCTATCTGTAGATGTGGTCTGAAGTCGCGCGCTTTTGTAACGACATCCTCAATGTCGTCAGAGAAAAAGAGTGCCTCCAAAAACGCCTTTTGCCATTAATACGCAAGCACCGATCCCCAGTTAAGTTCTGGCCAGGTTTTAAGACGTGCCACTATTCAAATACGACGAGTCTGTGATATGAAGTAAACAAGGTCGATGTGCTACCGAAGTGGCTGAACCCACCTAATTACCCAGAGCTCCGTCCTTTCAAAAGATATTGGGCAATTGTTAAAGGAAAATCGAAAAGGACTAGTAGAATCGTGGAAAATGAGAAATCAATGCTGATTGCCTTTAAAAAATATGCTGCGAGAGTTGCCAGAAAATGTGTGCAGAAATTATTCCCAAGCATTAAACGGAAAACGGAAAATTCGCCAATTTATTTGCTGTAAACAAAATTGAATTTTTCTTTTTAATAAATATCAGTGAAAAGCATACACTTTAAATTAAGCCGTCTATCATTAAAATCCAACAACAGTTAAAAAAGTTATAACCTGATTTAAGCGTCCGGATTTGAAGTGACGAGGCCCTTACTTAACCCCTTACTTGTTTCTATTATGCTGTTTGACAGCCTTATTTGCCTCATTCTCTGCAGCTTGTACCTTTTGGTGAAGGGAACGATGACCGTCTTGGCTGGGTTGAGGTTGAGGCCTACCTCTCCACACCAGTCACTCGTTATCCGCAAACCTGATTGTACAATGTCACAGAGTGTTTCTTCGAATTTGCCTCGTGCTATGATGACAATGTCATCAGCGTAGCCCTGACATTGAATTCCATAGCCGGCAAGTTTCTGGAGTAGTTCATCTACTAGCAGACTCCAAAGTACAGGAGACGAAACACCCCCTTGAGGACAACCTTTTGTGGTTGTGACAGTAACAGTGTTATCTTGAACTGTTGCCGTGGCTTGTCTAGACGCCAGCAGTGAGGAAATCCATCTGCTAGTGGTTGTGTCTAGGCCCCTCCTGGTCAGAGCAGCCTGGACAGCACCGTGAGATGTGTTGTCGAAGGCACCCTCTATGTCCAGGAAGGCGCACATGGCCACCTCCTTATTATCAACCACTGTGCTTAAGGTGCGGTGTAGCTGATATAGTGCCGTATCCGTGGATCGGTCTGCTCTGTATGCATGCTGCATTGGTTGCAGCGGAGTTTGCATCAGAAGAGTACTTCTTATCTTGTAGTCCACCAGCTTCTCCATCGTTTTCAGCAAAAACGATGTTAAACTGATGGGTCTGAAGGACTTGGGGCTGGTGATATCTTTCTTCCCTGCCTTGGGGATGAAGACCACCCTAGCTCTACGCCATGCTCTTGGTATATATCCGAGTGCAAGGCTACTAATCATAATCCTTCTAAGAATGGGGAGGAGTATGCCCTGCCCTTGCTGTAGAAAGGATGGTGATATCATGTCAAGGCCTGGCGATTTATAGGGCTGGAATGTACCAATTGCCCATTGTAACCGAAGTGTGTCTCAAACAAGAGCTCTAGTCTCGCTACACTACTGTTAGTGAAGGTGCCATCGTTTCAGAGCTAAATTTGCCTCAGGCACTAAGCAAACAATACATAGAGGCGTCAAACAAGCATTTTTGTGATATCATATTTTTTGTATAGCGTGCAACCCCAGAGCGTTCGGCAAAATCCGACCGCGTTTTTCTCTAAAGCGCAAAGCGCAGCTGAGAGAGAGCGCACACAAGCGACGGCATGCTCGATCACCCGTAGCAACATACCCTGTTTTAGATACAAACACTTTTTTTCATTCTCTTTGCTTTGTATTGTTTATTAATTATTATTTGCAGTATTATTAATAAAAAATCATATTTCTGTGGCATACAATTATTAAACAATGAAAATAGCAAAGAAAATAAGAAAAAAAATCGTTTGTATTTGCGTATTTTTGTAACTGGGTATGTTCCAGCGGGTGATCGAGCCCGCATGTTTACATTTCACGCACACTAAGAAGCGTACGCATGTTCATACACACATACACATTGAAACGATAATGAGAGAGAGACTGAACATTTTTCGTGTGCGCTCTCTCTCAGCTGTGCTTGCGCTCTGGGGTCCCACTGCAAAAAGCGTTCGGCTTTTGCCGAACGCTCTGGGGTTGCACGCTACACAAAAAATATGATATCACAAAAATGCTTGTTTGACGCCTCTATGTATTGTTTGCTTAGTGCCTCAGGCGTACGTTTTGAAAGTGCCCTGTGGAAACGGGCACCTTCGGTTGTACTCTCTATACTTTCGCAGAACTCGCGATAATTTTTCCGTTTGGCCTTTCTTATCTCCTTATTGTAGGAGGTCAGGCTTTCACGGTAAGAGTCCCAAGTCCCGTCTCTTTTCGCCCCATTGAAGAGGCGACGGGTGATGATTCGTAGCCTCTCAAGGCTATCGTTCCACCAGGGTGCGTCCGTTTCTATGCGCTTCCTTCCAAAAGGACAGCTTTCTTCAAATGCATTTGTTATGCTGCTGTTTATATTGCCTACAACTCTTTCTAATTCCAATCGTGTACGGGGTATACCCGTCTCTTCATTGGAGAGATTGAGTTGTAGGGTCGTTTTAAACTTGTCCCAGTTTGTTTTCCTGGGGTTACGGGCTGGTGCGCTACTGTCTGGGTTGACCTGCAGCTCAAAGAGGATGATTCTATGGTCAGACATAGATTCCTCCATGGAGACATGCCAGTTGCTTAGGTGTGGCTTAAGGCACCTACTTATCAGGGTGATGTCTAATACTTCTTCCCTGATTCTAGTTACGAATGTCGGTGTGGCACCGACATTTCCAATTTCTAAATTATATCTAAATATAAAGTCAAGAAGGTACTCACCTCTTGTGTTTGTGTCTGTGCTTCCCCAGACCACATGATGAGCGTTGGCATCACACTCGATGATCAGGGGGAGCTTCTCCCTGGCGCAATGTTCTGCCAGTCCAATGATCTCCTGTGGCGGACAGGCTTCATCGCCGGCGAAATACGCCGAGGCCACCACGGTGGTACGGGTGCTTCCAGCCGTCTGCACTGCTATTGGCACGCAGTCCCTGCTTAGGAATTCTGAAAGGATGGTATAATTAATACAATTCCTCACCATTATACATGTTCTAGGTACCGGGTCTCTTTGGTCCCAGATTACCTTTGCGTCCGCTGTGTACAGGCCTTTGATGCCATTGTTAACCCATGGCTTCTGTACTAGAGCTAGCCCGAGGTGTTGGGTGGTGAACATCCTGGCTAGGACGGCAGAGGCCGCCTTCGCACGGTAGATGTTCACCTGGGCTAGCTTAGTGCTGATGACTTGCGTCATCGCACTACAACAGCGGCTCCATATCACATCGCGTGGCGTCAGAGTGACGTCTGCTCCTTCCAGTTCGTCATTCAACTCCTGGGACGACATGGCCGGCTGCTGGTCCATCTCCTCAACTGCGGCGGGATCCAGTGTAAGATCCGCCAGATCTTCGTCCTCGGCAAGATCCTCCACCAATTTGGAAGGACCTGCCGAACAGACGCTGGATCCGCTCGCAGCCGGGGACGGCTTCGAATTCAGTCCCGCTGGAGGGAGATCCTCGCTCGCGGGTGCGGTCTTTTCCGCCGGAGATTTTCCCGAAGCGGAAGAAAAGCTGGTGACCTCTGGTCACTATGTCTTCCCTGGCCAACTCGTCGATGCCAAGTACCAGCAGGGCTCCTCCTCCTTCCTCCTTTCTTGAGATGACCCTCCATGCGTCAGTCTCGATCTTGTTCTGGTTACTCAGCATAACCAGCAAGTCGTCGGTTTCCCTGTCCGCACTTCTCGGCAGGTAGAGCGTGATGGTATGGGGTGACGGGATGTCATCCCCCATCCTGCAGTCAAGGGGTACGCCCTTCCACGTGTGTAGCTTTGTTGCTACCGTCGACAGCCAGTCTGCGGAGTCCTGGTCTGTGCACTCAATGACCAGGTGGCCTTCCCGGAAATGAATTCCAAGGAAGGAAACGGCAGTGTCCCACCCTGTCAGTATGACCTGATCCAGGATGGCCTCCTCAAGCGCGGAAAGATCCCCGCGACTGAGAATTACCTGGGGATACTCCGCAGGCAACACGGCCACTTTCACCTTACTCGCGACAGCCGCGTAGGATGCGCGAGGCTCAGTGGGCGCCGAGGAGGTGGACTTCCTGGCTGTTGGTCCAGCTGCTGCTGCTGCTTGCTGCTGACGTGCTGGGGCGCTCATCCAGAGCTTCCTGCCGTCCTGATTGTGGAGCTTTGTGCTCTGCTCTAACAGGTGTCGCTGCTTTGGGTCTTTGAGCAGTTGGCTCCGCCGCGCACACCCTTTTAGGGGTGTCTTTGGCCTTGGCCAACGCATCCTTCTGCGACATCCCCTGCTGGAGATACCGGATGTACCATTTGATCCGGGATCCACAAGGGAGTTCACGCCTGTGGGGATCATCTAGTCCACCCGGCTCTCCCAAACCTGGCAGAAGATCCTTCTTCTTTGCAAGCAGGGGTCGCTTTCCCTGCCGTCCGTCAGCGGTTCGCGCTGGTCGCAGCGGTCGGGAATTTCCTACCGTGCTCCTTTCAGCGGCTAGCGCATGACGCATCGGTCGGGCTGGTCCTACCGTGGTCCTATGCGCGTGTTGCCGCGATTGCTGTAGACTTGGTCGTCTATGCTGTGCCGGCGGCACTCTCCTGTTTGAGCCCGGAGCTTGGCTACGTGGAGGATGGTCTACCACGTTGGAGGGCCGCTCCCTATCAAGGTTGCGGTCCTCAAAGTGTCTGGCAACACTTTCCGCAGGGAGATCCTGCGGGAGTTTCAATTTTTTATTCTTTTTATCCATAAAAAGTTCCGTTTAGCGCGACAAGGTTGAGGTCCATCCAAGCAGAGGTCCGCATGCCCGGATAAGGCTGGTTAGAACAGGCGGTCGCCACTTGCCTGAGCCCACCGTTAGCGACTGAGCTAGTTTTTGACCCGGGCCCCCAGCCAGGCTGACTCTCAGCACGGTACGAGTAACACTCTTAGTCCGGCCCGGAGTGAGATAAGGGGAGAGGATGAGATAAGGGGAGAGGATGAGGTAGGTACTTGTGAGGGAGTTTGGGGGTGTGTGAGGCTATGCTTTAAAGGCGGCAACACAAACGCCTTGTCGGTACGATGATCGGCATCGTACCCGCTGTTTGTCCGGGACTGCTTATTACGGAGTAGACCCGCTATTCGCAGCTAACCACCCCGAGGGGTGGCCATTCGCTATCCGCAACCCGCGACCCGCCTGGTGGCCTCAGCTGAGCCCCCTCCGAACCATCTCACAAGTTCTTCGGAACAGGCCATGTTAAATAAAACAAATCTGGAATCTGCGGAGAGCCTATAAATATCATGATTAAAATAGTAAAAAATCAAAAAAAAAATCAGAAAGGCTCCAATAGTCTTAGTATGCACACTTGTAAGTTAAAGTGATACCTTTCGATCGGTATATAACTCGACCTGATCGGACAGTCATAGCAAATTTTCCATTCTTCCTGTGTATATATGCTAGTCGTCTTTCGCACCCTTCGTGCTGCTTTCGTCACTAGCGCGGACTGCCGTCCGCAGTGATTTACAATTTTAAGTTTGTCGTTTAGATAGTCTGTCGAACATGGTTATGCTAAAAAATACACTCAACTTTGGATGCCGGATATAGATTTTTATTTCAAATTTCACGATGATGTATGTCCCCATATCGGACCTACTCCACGCTTCTGACGATTATTCAGAGCACGTTGATTGGGGCCAAAAGGCCACTAAAATCCACTTTGAATAGAAAGAAAAAAAGTTTCTTAAGCTTACAACTGTTGAGATAATCAAACGTGCACCCACCAATATTTTCATTTTTACGATCTTGAATCCAGAACAATTTAAAGAAAACGATTAAAGTTTCATTTTACGTGTCGCGTTTAAGGTTTTATTGGTGATGTAAGATATTTCTCATTTGTCTCGCCAATATTTTTCTACTTGCTTTCATTTAAAAATTAACCGCATGTGCATTCGTCTTAGATGTTTAGAAAAAATTTGCCTCGGTCTGCAGAAGTTAAGGCATAATTGAGTTGAGAGAAGCAGCAATACTCATAAATCCATCATCATTGAAATCGTTCACAAGGTGGAAAATACATCAGTAATAATATTAAATGATAATCTTAGGATCAGCTTAATAATTATTGGTTGAACCATGAAACGCTTGAGCAAAAAATTTAGTTTTAGTTTGAAAAAAACTGAGTTTGATTCCCCCGTCAATTTAGTCAAGCAAGTGATTTTAAGTTCTTTAGAATGTAACGAAAAATATATGTGTTTTTAAATTCTTTGGAATGAAACGCAAAACTATATATACTTCCCGTCATTAAAAAAAAACAAACATTTATCACATCTGTAACCATCTTTAATCGGGAATAAATCTTATTTATTCATATATTTTCTGTTACTTCTAATTTTGACAATATTAATTCAGTTGTGTACTCTTCGTGAGTTGCTTGAAAATGAGCATGATTAATCTTAAGTTATCGATATCATAAAAAGGGTTTATCGAGTCAACGAGGGCTCCACGTATCTAAATCATCTTCTTCATCATCTCCACTATCCCCTTTCTCCTTAGGTCTCCAATAAATTGGCTCCACAGAAGGTCTCCAATAAATTGGGTACCGGTCCTTACGACCTACCCAACCCTCTTGACCCAACTCTTGAGGCTTTTGTCGATTCAGCAGTTCGGGTCCAATGCCAAGTTCAGCGTGGCAAATAGCGCAGATAGCTACCAAAATCAACTTTAAAATGAAATAAAATAATAAGTCAAAATTAAAAAGTTATTTGAGATTAAAGTGTGACTTACAAATAGTTTCATTTTCAGGGCAGCCGTTGTCGATCTCGATTCTATCGATTCGTTTAAAATTTCTTGCGAGATGTTGACCATTTTATACTATTTCTTACATAACTAAATTCGTTTCGCCAATATTTATCACTTATTTTAAGGTATAATATTAAGGGATTTGCTTCGGTCATTTAGAAAGAGATGTAAAGTTAGCAATACTAACTAAATAAATGAAAGTTTTTTTAATATTAATGTTAATAATATTCATATGCATATTTGAGCTTGATTTGCCTAACTTTTGCATCACTGTGGTCCAGTTAGTCCACATTGATACGTATGCTGTCTAGCGCTGTGGTGGAGGGTGTGGGGAGGTGGGTTTTGGGCTAGAGACATCCAAACCCTCATTTTACACATGCGTGGCCAAAATTCTCTGTAGGAAATTTAGAAAACCGCGCGGCAGACTCCGCTACGAAGTCGAATGTTTTAGTGAGTTCTTCGTAAGGTTCGGCTGCATACTTTTCTGTATGCGTATTTCTGCTGTTTACAAATTCTAGTTGGAATTATAGCTGGTTCTAGTACGAAATCTGGTTGGAATTCTTATTGAACTACCCTGTAGTATGCACATATGAGTTACATATAGCGAAGGCATACTGTACATAACATTTTATGTAAGCATGCAAATAGCAGCAACACATTGTTGCAATTAAGACAAACAAACAAACCAACCCAAGCGAGCGCGTAATATGATCGCCCTCTTATGAGTTAGGCCCAAAACGCTTGGTCAGCATTCTGACGCTGACCACTTATGACAAACACATATATACACATGTGCATAAGACTCTCTCTCGCTAAGCAATACATAAAGATATGAGCGCAGCTATGCGGCTTTATATATAAGAACATATATGTACATTAGGCTAAGAACGAACTTTATGCTGAAAGAATAAATCAGATTGAATCATGAACTCAAACTGCACTGACGTGCATGTCTATTTATTTTAAACTAAACTTCGCACATTACAACCCCACCCCTAATGAGCGCAAATCTGCACGGCAGTAGAAATAAAATGTTTATATTATACATATTTTTAATTAATAATTTTATTTAAACATTGATTTACATTCTTTTATTACATTCTTACAGTAACTTAAACTAATTTAGATCACTGCGGACAGCAGTCCGCGCTAGTGACGAAAGCAGCACGAAGGGTGCGAAGGCGACTAGCATATGTACACAGGAAGAATGGAAAATTTCCTATGACTGTCGATCAGGTCGAGTTATATACCGATCGAAAGGTATCAATTTAACTTACAAATTTCCATACTAAGACTTTTGAAAACTCACCTGGTTCGTGAGATAAACAGGTGTAAGTGGGAGGGAAAAATTTAAATGATTGGAGCTAATGGGGCCGTTGGAGCCTTTCTGAATTTATTTTTAATTTTTTACTATTTTAATCAAAATTACGCTTCGAATGAAACCTCGATCATTAAAATCCGACCGCTGGTTCAAAAGATGATTAGTTTGGAAATTTTAGTGGCCTTCCGAAAATGAGATGAAAAGTCAGTTAGTCTGTTTGTTTGTTTGGATCTAATCGTTGATTTAGCTTAAAAGTTTGAATGAGGACTTGTTCCCGCTCAAAAATCTAGAAATGTTTGTTCTACGACTTTTTCGAAAAATCGCTAGTTTAGCGGGAAATCGCTAAAAACCGCTAAAATTTAAACCATAGCATCCAAACGATAGAAGCTACATATGTGATCTATATATCGTTGAAAAGGTATTTTGAAGGGCTCTTATGCATACCTTCAAAGTTTTTTCATTAAGTAAAAAGGTAAAAAGCTACAGGTGAAATAAGGTATTTTTTTTCCACATTTTGGCGATTTAAGAAAAATCTACACATCAAATCACTTAAAAATATCTTATATGTTATAGGCAATTTGATTCCGCGTTTTTTGACATATAACACATATCTGTCAAAATTCGTTTGGACAAGATATTACCTATTAACTGAATATACCTTTTACCTTTACACTACTGCAAGTACATATGCAGTATGTACACTGCTTGCAGCGTAATGCGGAAATAAACTGCTTGCAAGTGGTGAATTCTTTTGGCGGCAGATAAATCACTTTAAATCAAAAATATAGAATCGTTTGTTCTACGACTTTTTCGAAAAATCGCTAGTTTAGCGGGAAATTGCTAAAAACCGCTAAAATTGAACTGTTAGGCTGCGCGCACATTGGGAGCTGAAAGCGGAGCTTAAACGCGAGCTTATCCTCTCGTTAAAACAAACACACTGCTTGAATGAAAGCGCGCACACTGAAAGCTTAGCAGATTCGATAACCTGTAAGCTACGCTCCTCTCTGTTTGATCGATCAAACATGTTTGTTTATTCAGCGGCTGAGAAACATAATTTAGTGAAATTGTTCATAACCCACCCGTTAAATACAACAGGTATGTATGTATAAATTCGCACAAATATAAATTTGCTTTTAATGCAGCAATTTGCAAAGTACATATGGGCATTTCCAGAAAAAGATCCACCACGACGAAAAACGTAAAATTGATTAAAAACTCACATCTTGTGAAATTTTCTTCCAAAAATGTATTCAAGTTATTTGTTTTATCAATATACGATAGAAAAATTCAATAGGATGAACATATACATATATAGATTCTACATTGGAATAAATTCACTTTTTCCATATTTTTGCCTATTTTCTTAAAAATCACGTTACAAATTACTAAGAAAACTTGTAAAATATATAAAACGGTAGTTACATACCAAAATTATTTCTTAAATGGAAAACTACATTATTTTATTATTGTTTAAGAGTATTTTCTTCCAAATTACTCGCCACATTTCGCAGAGTTTCGCATTTGTCAAGATGAAGTCAAAAATGACTTCCATTTTTCGTCGCGTTCGCGATGCATTGTTTTCTATAAATAATTAAAAAACGACAAGTCTTTAAAGATTGTCTTTTATCATAAAAATATAGTTGATAAAATGCATTAAAAACGTGAGATTACATTTTTGAAAATGTCAATTTTTGCCATTTTTTTTTTTATTTAAAGTCGTACGAATGTCGAGTTCGCGATCCTGGAAATACCCATATGTGTGTTCTTATATATGGGTATGTGTGTTTTAATAAAAAGTACAGTATAAACATGCTTATACAAACATACATTTTAGTATAAGTACATTAAATTTATTAAATTTGTTTTGAAATGAGAAAAAGTTGCTGCTGCCGCTTGGAAGCTACATATATTGGTTGAAAAACAAAGAGTGACAAACGATAAAGTGAGAATCAGCATCAGCTTTCTGTGTGCGCGGCCTAAAAATATCTGCTCGCTGATAAGATCTGAAATTATCCGCTCGCATATAGGCTCAGCTGTAAGCTCCGCTTTCAGCTGCCAATGTGCGCGCAGCCTTAAGCTTGTTGATTTTGTGTTGTTTTCTTTTGCACCAAACAGCTGACAGAAAAATGGTTGAACAGAGTGGAAAGGATTATGCCAAAATCATACAAACTGTTGATTTGGACAAAGAGGTAATTATATTGTACCAATTATCGTGTCTTCGTTTTGTAGCCAATCTCGTAAACCACAAGTGAATCCACTTTGCACCAATATTGACGACATGTTCGCCCGTCTCGACGAGTTCGAAACGGTTTTGGCCTCCGTAAGTGCAAGCAAATTGTATAAAACCAACAGAATTGACATAAAGACAGAATTGACATAAATAATATGCATATGTATGTACGTTCTAGGTGCGAGCTGAGTCCAACAGCATTATGGCCAATCACGTGTGCGGCATTCTCAGCTTCGGCGATAACTTTGGAGAGCTGCGGCAGCGCATCGATAACTTGGAGCAGTTTGTGGCCAAAGTGAACGAGAATCTGAACGAAGTGGAGAGTTCTGTGGACGTGGCCGAGCAGGAGCTCAATGTCACCGAGTACAGTCTGCTGCTGAAGCCATTAAGGGCCAAATTATCTGCCACGGACTCACTTGGCACGCCCCCAAAAAGCAATCTGATTGAGGGCGAGTTTCAAGCGGTGCCCATTTACAAGTCTGACGAATTCTTCGGCACAGCCGATGCAGGTAACTTACATAGATCTGTCTGTTTACCGTTAAGTGAGTGATTAGCGAAACTGTTTCTACGTGCATCCCCAATTTAAATTTACACATTTTTATTTATATTTACAATTTATGTTGTCACTTGACGATTGACATTTTTAGTCAAACGTTGCTTACATTGGCCTTCAACAGTGTTGCCAACTCTCCAGGGCCCGAAAAAGCTAGATCTAAAAAAGGGATAGAGCCTCCAAATTTGGTGCCAATATCTGAGAAAAATCTCTAAATTCAACGAAATTTTTAGCTACCTAATCGCTTTATTCCTTTCAAATATCATATAATGATGTGTGTTAATCCGCATTTGATTCGCCAATATTTTTCAGTTAGTATTAAATTAGAAACCGCATTCTGTTGAATTTCCTTAACTCGAATCACCATTATCCAAAGAAAAAGTTTGAATTATGGAGACATCGACTTAAGGAGTTCTTATTTTTAAGTTTACTATACGCTGTTGCCATTCAATTCAGTTCGAGTTAGAGAAAAGTCGAGTTATAGAAGTTCGAGCTATGGAAGCTCGACTGTACATTTGAATTTGGCTTGAATTGTTTTTGACCGTTAAAAGGGACAAATTTGAAAATAAAGGTATAATAAAAAAGGCTAGAGATGAACAAATATGTATGAAGACAAAGCTTAAATGAATCCAAAAGTTGGACAGAATTTTTTGGTTAAGTCTTATTTTAATGAATAAAAATTTTAAACTTTTTTAAAAGTGAAAAAACATACAGTGGATCCCAGCTTATTTCAACCAGCACCTTCAAAAAAGTTTAGGCGTCTGTAAAAACTTAAACTAAGCGAGGTATCAAAAAAATTTAAATGCAGGCTGTTAGTCTGATGTTTCAACTTATTTAATATGAAATCATTTATTTTTTAAATATTTTTTTAATATTTTATAACTATTAAAAACTAAAAAATGAGTCAAAAAAAAAGGCCACAGCTTATTTCAACCACTTGAGAGAAAAAAATTTTAAAACATAGATTTTAATAATACCACAAAAATAAGTACTAGGTATGACTATCCTTTTGGTCAACCACTATTTCTATCATTTTTGGCATGGATTCGACCAACTTTTGGGCCACTTGTGGCCCATTCTTCAAGCAGTGCAGTTTTGAGCGAGAAACTGTTCCCAGCCACTTTAAAAGGAGCCACTGGCTCAGGAAAATTGATGAGATGTTTGGACTTAGTGATTCTATAGTCCAGAGCATCATTTACAAATTTTTTCCGCGAGAATGGAACCCGTGATAAGGCCAGAAATGCTCCGAACAAAATTTTTAATTCAAAGGATGAGCGCTATTATGTTCAGAAAATTCGGAAGGATCGAAGGATATCGGCTCCAAAAGTGACCAGTGTAGTTGAAAAAGACTTGGACTAGTCATGCCAACCTGAAGAGATTCGCGGTGTGCTTCGGGAGCATGACTTTAATGCCCATGACATAACGCTACCACCGCCATGCTTAACTGTAGCGCATCAATTTTTATTTTCAGTTCTGTTTTTGGCTAACGCCACACATAAGAGGCTGCATCTTACACATAATTAGTAAATTTGGACTTATCATAGAATAACATTGTATTCCAGAAACTAATGTCCTTGTAAAAGTGCTCCTGGACAAACTTTAGTCGATACTTCTTATTTTGGTCGCTTATAAAATTCATCTTGTGGGGTGCTCTGGCATTAAAGTCATGCTCCCGAAGCACACCGCGAATCTTTTCAGGTTGGCATGACTAGTCCAAGTCTTTTTCAACTACACTGGTCACTTTTGGAGCCGATATCTTTCGATCCTTCCGAATTTTCTGAACATAATAGCGCTCATCCTTTGAATTAAAAATTTTGTTCGGAGCATTTCTGGCCTTATCACGGGTTCCATTCTCGCGGAAAAAATTTGTAAATGATGCTCTGGACTATAGAATCACTAAGTCCAAACATCTCATCAATTTTCCTGAGCCAGTGGCTCCTTTTAAAGTGGCTGGGAACAGTTTCTCGCTCAAAACTGCACTGCTTGAAGAATGGGCCACAAGTGGCCCAAAAGTTGGTCGAATCCATGCCAAAAAGGATAGAAATGGTGGTTGACCAAAGGGATAGTCATACCTAGTACCTATTTTTGTGGTTTTATTAAAAACTAAGTTTTAAAATTTGTTTTTCTCAAGTGGTTGAAATAAGCTGTGGCCTTTTTTTTGGTTCATTTTTTAGCTTTTAATAGTTATAAAATATTAAAAAAATATTAAAAAAATAAATGATTTCATATTAAATAAGTTGAAACATCAGACTAACAACCTGCATTTAAATTTTTTTGATACCTCGCTTAGTTTAGATTTTACAGACGCCTAAACTTTTTTGAAGGTGCTGGTTGAAATAAGCTGTGATCCACTGTATATGGTCAAACTTCCCTAACTCGAATCACCATTATTCTACTTATAGAGTTATTTTTCTTAAGTTGATTAATTTTACTGCCACTCATTTGGCTCGAGCTAGAGCGAAATTCGAGTTATAGAAGTTAGAGTTACGGAAGATCAAATGTATTTGAATTCGTCTTAGATTGCCAAATAGACTAACTGAGAATCCGGGTATTCTTCAAGCAGAATAGTAAAAGAATATTCTTCTGTATACTTATTAAATTGGTTTTTAACAAATCTTTATATAGATAACATCTTTCAAATAACCGCTAAATCAAATGCGAGACAACACAATAAATAAGAATAAAATGATATAGAAAATATTAATATTCATAAAAATAAAAAAAAAAAGGTTTTCTTAATCGAATTCGAATTATGCACTGCCAAGGGCGTCGGCAGCTTTTCAAGCAGGGGGGCCCAACATTTTTTTTCACTTTCACAATGCCGCAATGATGTTGGCAGAAATTGTGATAATGTAGTTATAGACCTGAAACTTAGTACACTTAATGGTCATACCATATGTAGGGCCTGAGAAAATATTTAGACCGATCGAGCAATATAAGAAAAAGTGTAAAATATTTTAGCAAATCTAAATGTATAGCTAGAGACCTAAAATTTGACATAAAATTTAGTTAGGCTAAAATAGAATTTATATTTTTTTTGTTTTTTATCATCTGACTGCGAAAACTATTTTTAAATTTTTCGCATAAATACACACCTGCAACATGTGATTTTTTCGAAAAGGGGCAATAATGGGCAAAAAACATTAATACCATCTCATTATATCTATATTGACGATTAACATTGCGTTAATATAATTTACAACCAACTACAAGCAAGCATACTTTTCTTTTTTTACCACGGAACACAAAAATTTTTAGGTTAGAAATGCTAAAAAACATCTAGGGTATTCAGAAACTATAATATTTGTGTTATGTGGCAAAGTGATAACACTGTAGCTAGTGAGTGGCTTTTTTAAGTTTCTGTTGTCGTATTTATGATATCATTGAGTTAAAGTTCAATGAACAGCTGTTTTGTACAAAGCAAGCATTCTCTTTATTTCGTTTTAGCTCATGCGTTTGGTTTCATCCTCTCTTACTCTTGTGTTTTTTAATGCTTTTGCCACTGTAAAAAATCAATTTAATAATTTAAAAAAAATTGCATCTCTATATTTAAAATTAAACTCTGTCCAAGGAACAATCAGTAAAATTTTAATTTGTGGGATTCGAACCCTAGTTATTTAACTGAAAATTCGAATTCTGACAAGTTGGCGACTCTAACCGTAGAGCCACAGGACCAAGAAAAATTATTTACTTTTACAACCAATACCAATACCAACCTCAGTGTGACCTTATTTCGTTAGATACTTTTAACAGTCTGGCAACCTTTCTCCTTTTGAAATTTTGTCTCAATACGACGAATTTTGTATACATACCCCAGGGCATGTTTGATGTGATATACTTTTTCTGTGTGTTTGTTGTCATTACAACATATAACACTTTGCCACATAACACAAATATTAGAGTTTCTGAATACCCTAATCACTTTACAGAAGCACATAAAACAAAGTTAAATGATGACCTTATAATATAAATAGATATCTTTAATTTTGTTTTCCATCTTAATTTTTTTTAAAATTCGACTTCTAAGTACACAAGTTTATTTAAGCACGCCGAACAAAGTGAAAACTTGAGGTAAAATATTCGATGACTTTCAGGACTTCGTAAAACTTTTAACTGTAATACTATGATTTTCAAATGCATAAAATAACTCTCTATAATATAACATATAGGGTATTCACTTGTCCCTAGCAGGGTTGCAGGTTGAAAACGTTGCAAGCTTGCTGCGTGAACAGCGCTTTACGTGGAAAGCGTTTCACATAATCAACAAAATGTAAACAAAAAACAGCCCATTGTGAACACCCTAATATTGTTTTTGCATAACTCTTAAAAAACAAAATTGACTTTCTCAATTTTGCCCAAAACTGGTTGGATTTCGGAAGCTAAATCATGGAAAGTTATGAGTGTAGGGGGGGGGGGGGGCACCGGCCCCCTTGCTGACGCCCTTGTGCACTGCTAAAATGCATTTGCGATCTGGATTTGAGCGCAAATTTCTGCCGTGAAATGGTGAATCCAAATCCCCCGCCCCCACCGCCCTTGTGCACTGCTAAAATGCATTTGCGATCTTGATTTGAGCGGAAATTTCTGCTGCTGTTTTGAGCTGCTGAAAACTTTTTACATAGTTTAATAGTCGATCGTTCTGAAAGTTTCATATGAGATCGGCCCAGATTCAGCCAACTTGATAGCTCTCGTTCTTAAAAATACACTCAATTGTTGACTCTTAACAAGAATATATGTTCATATACGTATATATTTTTAATGGGCTCAGGGATACCTCCTTCTGCCTTACTATACTCCTTCATCCTTTGTTGCCGATGCCCCATTCCGGAGCGGCTTCACGCTTCGTACGCTTCATATCGAAATCAGGCTGCAAAGCGTTGCAAACAGCCAAGCAGACCACGAAAATCAACTTTAAATAGAAAGAAGGAAAAAATCTTCAATTAACAACTGTTGAGATAATCAAACGTGTCACTTACCAATATTTTCATTTTCACAAACTTTACTTCAAAGACATTCCCAGGGAACTATTTTAATCGATTGTTCGTGTCGCTTTTTATAGGAAATCTGCAATGATGTGTGGTAATTCGCATTGGATTCGCTTACAATTTTTGTTTCAATTTAATTGAATTAAGAAATTTGTCGCATTTAAAATCGTCTCAGATTGCTTAATATATTCAATACAGTCTGAGAATATTCTTCTGTGGATTTATTAAATAAACTTTCACAACAAAAAAAAAAACAAAATGTACAAAACTTATATCGATAAAAACTAACAATAAAATAATCAAGAATAAAACAGCATTCACTGCTAAAAAAAAATTTTAGGTCGGGACTTGAACGCAAACTTCTGATAAACTCTCATTTTAATATTCGCTGCAATTTTTTAGTTCACAAGCACTTAAAGTGTATGAGATAAAAAAAACCTCTTTAAGAGGTCAAAGTCTAGTGAAGAATGGTTTTTTATGGGATATCAGAAATTTTTGAATAAGACATCAGAAATTTTTAAATTGCAATATTTTTTGACAGTTTAGCTTTGTCAACTTTGTTTATTGTTTGTACAGCTAAAACAAACTGTCTGGCAACACTGGTCCCCTTTACAAGCACACATGCCCAGCGCAAAAGCTATCAGCACTCTTAAACTCTGGCTGCTATGACACTTTGCTGCTGCTGTCCTATTCCCATTCTAAGTAAAATGTATATATTCAGTTAACAGGTAATTCCCGCATAACACTGCAATCAGTGTACATACTGCATATGTACATGCAGTAGTGTAAGGGTAAAAGGTATATTCAGTTAATAGGTAAGATCTTGTCCAAACAGATGTGTTATATATGAAAAATGTTGAAGGTATGCCTAAGAGCCCTTTGAAATACCTTTTCAACGATATTTATCAACGATATCAATCTTAGCTATTTTTCGAAAAAGTCGTAGAGCAAACGTTTCTAGATTTTTGAGCGTGAACAAGTCCTCATTCGAACTTTTAAGCTATAAGAAAGTTTTGATCCAAACAGACAAACGGATCCTCTTTCAATTCTAAGAAAACGTATATTTTCAGTTAACTGTTAATATCTTCCAAACCCCTTGGCTAAAAGTTATGTTTCATAAATCAAAAATCGCGAAATTTTACAAACTACAACATATTGAAAATTAAAAAAATCGTTAGCGGCGTTTTCTCAAAAACCGCCAAAATGTGGAGAAAAGTACCATATTTCACCTGTGGCTGCTTACCTATTTTCTTAAAAAAAAAAACTTTGAAGGTATGCCTAAAAGCCGTTCGAAATATCTTTTAAATGATATTATATATAGATCAATATCACATCTGTAGCTTCTATCGTTTGGATGCTATGGGGTTTTTAATTTTAGCGGTTTTTAGCGATTTTCCGCTAAATTAGCGTTTTTCGAAAAAGTCGTAGAGCAAACGTTTTTAGATTTTTGAGCGGGAACAAGTCCTCATTCAAACTTTTAAGCTAAATCAACGCTTTGATACAAACAAACAAACAGACATGCTGACTTATCATCTCATTTTCGGAAGGCGACTAAAAATTTCAAAATTAATTACTTTTTGAACCAGCGGTCGGAATTTGATGATCGAGGTGTCATTCGACGAGTATTTTTGATTAAAATAGTAAAAAATCAAAAAAAATTCAAAAAGGCTCCAATAGTCTTAGTATGCACACTTGTAAGTTAAAGTGATACCTTTCGATTGGTATATTACTCGACCTGATCGGACAGTCATAGCAAAATTTCTGTTCTTCCTGTGTATATATGCTAGTCGTCTTTCGCACCCTTCGTGCAGTGATTTACAATTTTAAGATTGTCGTTTAGATAGTCTGTCGAACATGGTTATGCTAAAAAATACACTCAACTTTGGATGCCGGATATAGATTTTTATTTAAAATTTCACGATGATGTATGTCCCCATATCGGACCTACTCCACGCTTCTGACGATTATTCAGAGCACGTTGATTGGGGCCAAAAACAGGAGCGGCGTGGCAAACAGCCAAGAAGGCCACTAAAATCCACTTTGAATAGAAAGAAAAAAAGTTTCTTAAACTTACAACTGTTGAGATAATCAAACGTGCACCCACCAATATTTTCATTTTTACGATCTTGAATCCAGAACAATTTAAAGAAAACGATTAAAGTTTCATTTTACGTGTCGCGTTTAAGGTTTTATTGGTGATGTAAGATATTTCTCATTTGTCTCGCCAATATTTTTCTACTTGCTTTCATTTAAAAATTAACCGCATTTGCATTCGTCTTAGATGTTTAGAAAAATTTGTCTCGGTCTGCAGAAGTTAAGGCATAATTGAGTTGAGAGAAGCAGCAATACTCATAAATCCATCATCATTGAAATCGTTCACAAGGTGGAAAATACATCAGTAATAATATTAAATGATAATCTTAGGATCAGCTTAATAATTATTGGTTGAACCATGAAACGCTTGAGCAAAAAATAAAGACAATGTCAGATTCAAAGAAGCAGCAGGAAAATAGTCCAACTCTTGCCGAACTATAATTTAAATATATATTATATGTATGTTCTACATATTTATCTGTGTGGTCCGGTGGCTCACTGGTTAAAGTCGCAGACCTGTCACATAATTAGAACTTTTAGTTTGAAAAAAACTGAGTTTGATTCCCCCGTCAATTCAGTCAAGCAAGTGATTTTAAGTTCTTTGAATGTAACGAAAAATATATGTGTTTTTCAATTCTTTGGAATGAAACGCAAAACTATATATGCTTCCCGTCATTAAAAAAAAAAACATATTTATCACATCTGTAACCATCTTTAATCGGGAATAAATCTTATTTATTCTTCTGTTTTTTCTGTTACTTCTGGTTCAGGGCTCCACGTATCTAAATCATCTTCTTCATCATCTCCACTATCCCCTTTCTCCTTAGGTCTCCAATAAATTGGCTCCACAGAAGGTCTCCAATAAATTGGGTACCGGTCCTTACGACCTACCCAACCCTCTTGACCCAACTCTTGAGGCTTTTGTCGATTCAGCAGTTCGGGTCCAATGCCAAGTTCAGCGTGGCAAATAGCGCAGATAGCTACCAAAGTCAACTTTAAAATGAAATAAAATAATAAGTCAAAATTAAAAAGTTATTTGAGATTAAAGTGTGACTTACAAATAGTTTCATTTTCAGGGCAGCCGTTGTCGATCTCGATTCTATCGATTCGTTTAAAATTTCTTGCGAGATGTTGACCATTTTATACTATTTCTTACATAACTAAATTCGTTTCGCCAATATTTATCACTTATTTTAAGGTATAATATTAAGGGATTTGCTTCGGTCATTTAGAAAGAGATGTAAAGTTAGCAATACTAACTAAATAAATGAAAGTTTTTTTAATATTAATGTTAATAATATTCATATGCATATTTGAGCTTGATTTGCCTAACTTTTGCATCACTGTGGTCCAGTTAGTCCACATTGATACGTATGCTGTCTAGCGCTGTGGTGGAGGGTGTGGGGAGGTGGGTTTTGGGCTAGAGACATCCAAACCCTCATTTTACACATGCGTGGCCAAAATTCTCTGTAGGAAATTTAGAAAACCGCGCGGCAGACTCCGCTACGAAGTCGAATGTTTTAGTGAGTTCTTCGTAAGGTTCGGCTGCATACTTTTCTGTATGCGTATTTCTGCTGTTTACAAATTCTAGTTGGAGTTATGTCTGGTTCTAGTACGAAATCTGGTTGGAATTCTTATTGAACTACCCCACCCCTGATGAGCGCAAATCTGCACGGCAGTAGAAATAAAATGTTTATACATATTTTTAATTAATAATTTTATTTAAACATTGATTTACATTCTTTTATTACATTCTTACAGTAACTTAAACTAATTTAGATATGGGCTTATCCTGAGGTGCGGACGTTACATTTGCACGCAAATTTTCATGTTTAAGCTGATACAGTTCGCGTTCAGATTGGTGAATTTAAATGAAATTTTCTGAAAAATGCATTTCATTGAAAGTACTCTTAACCCTATTTTAAGATAAAAGCCTTTTTGTTTTTGAAAAAAACTTGCTGGCTGGCTTGCTGAAAGTTGCGTTGGGGTTGTTACAAAGAATGGAAGTCGATTTGAGGTTAACGTACATTTGCACATATATTAGCGGATTTTGCATAGTAAACAAAAATATCCAAATACAAAAATTAAGTGGAATATATGACCATATCAATTCATCATCAAAAATAAAGATAAGTAGTCTCCTTAATTAAAAATTTTAGTTTTTGTCTGTTGTGGACGTTACACTTTTTACACACACACTTATTTTCAAATTATTAATATATATTAAATATTTTTTCGATACAGTTTTTATCTTAAATAAGAGAAAATTAAACAAAGTTTAAGATGAGCTAAGCTCTAAACACTCAGACGACCGTTTAGCCCACTTTTTTGGCCATTGAAAATATCCCTTTTTTTTACAAGACTTATTGAAATTTAGAGGCAAAAAGAGGAATTAATTGATTAAGCTCGGCCATGAGCAACCAAGCCACCGTAAAATCATTTTGATTTTGTAATTTGAAGCCTGAAATATCACTGCGGACGGCAGTCCGCGCTAGTGACGAAAGCAGCACGAAGTGTGCGAAAGCGACTAGCATATATACACAGGAAGAATGGAAAATTTGCTAAGACTGCACGATCAGGTCGAGCTATATACCGATCGATAGGTATCAATTAAACTTACAAATGTGCATACTAAGACTTTTAAAAACTCACCTGGTTCGTGAGATAAACAGGTGTAAGTGGGAGGGGCAAAATTTAGATGATTGGAGCTAATGGGGCCGTTGGAGCCTTTTTGATTTTTTTATTATTATTAGTGCCAAAATTTTGTTTAAAATAATTTATGTGTAAAACTTAATATTATTCGTCACATAATTGGATATCAGAAATTTTGGGGCATGAAAATGTTTTCGTCACTAGACTTTTACCTCGTAAAGAGGTTTTTTTATGGTTTAAGTTTCTTTCAGTGTGAAAAGTGTTTCTTGACAAACTATGTATTTCTTGTGTCCAGTACTATCGTCGACTATCGGTAGCACTATCGTTGATTATCGATGGTTTTGATATAACTATCGTCAGATCGTGGAAATGGTGTTTTCACTTTGGGCTCCCTTTGCAATGGTTTTTCCGAATGGTTTTCCAATCGGGAAAAGTTAGATGATCTCCTGACCATCAGATATTATGTCCTAAGCAGCGAAGTTTTCTTAAAATCCTTCCATTTGTTTTCTCGAATTTTTAATTTCAGTTGTCAAACGAATTTGTAAAAAATTTAGAAAAAGTGAATTTATTCCAATGTAGAATCGATTTGCTAATCTAAGTGAATTTTTTTTAGTGTATATTGCTTAAATAAATAACTTGAATACATTTCTGGAAGAAAACTTCACAATATATGAATTTTTGATCAATTCCGCACTTTTTGAGTTGAAAAATTTATTTTATTTTGAAAATTTATATCTTGATTGTTTATGGTCCGATTCTGACAAACTTGGGGTCAATACTCTTGTTAGGACCAAGACTTTTTAAATTTCAAAAAACCAAAGGACCAAATGCCCTTTTAACATAATTCTCATCTTTGGAAGGACGATTTTGCGGTTCGTCTCTGTCCAAAAAAGTTAGTCACAATTAAAGTTATTTTTTGGCCCAAAAATTATTTTTTCCTTGAACCTGTTTTTTTATAAACAGAAAATTTTACACATATTTTATTATAATTGAATTAAAATACGTCTTACATTTTCTGCAAATAATAAAAAAATACATGTTTAAGATTGTTGGGTCAAAAAAAAGCTTTAATTCTGACTAATTTTTTTGGATAGAGACAACCCGCAAAATCGTCCTTCCAAGGATGAGAATTATGTTAAAAGGGCATTTCGTCATTTGGTTTTGGGGAATTTTAAAAGTCATTATCCAAACAAGAGTGTTGACACCAAGATGTTAAGGATCGGTCCAAAAACTTCCAAGATATAAATGTTCGAAAAAAAATTAATTTTTAGCACTATCGTTGATTATCGATGGTTTTGAAATAACTATCGTCAGCTATCGATGACGCCGACTATCGATAGTTATCCGCCTCTTGTTAAAAGTATCTCACGAAATAAGGGTGGTATTGATATTTTTTGTTAAAGCGTAGTACGCTCTAGCTGAAAACATTTTGAACGCTCGAAATGTTCGATGTTTTGAAGTCCGGCCTTACAAACTTCAGTGTTACAGTATAATACCAAAAATCACAAAAAAGTTGAGAGATTGTAGGTCTTATGCTGCTGTGGACACACTGTTGCGTCAGCTGTGCACAACAAATAAATAAATAACATTAAGCACAACAAAAAAAAAGAAAATTGACCAAATAGACATGATGAGAGAAGTGGCAGCGACTAATAGCCTAATTATTAAATTAAAAATTATTAATTATAAAAATCGGATCAATATGGTTTTGGTCGGTCAAATCTCACAATATTGGCCTCTGTTGCACCTCTTCAATCAGTCTAATTCGCTCTTTGTGTTCAAAGATCTCAATTCGGCTTTTATTTTGCTGCTTGTTGGTCGCCATTTCTGTTCAAAAAGATTTCGACTAGTCAAAACAACGATTCAATCGATGCTTTGAAAGGTCAAAATAAAGCTGCCATCTGTTGACCAAACAGTGCTGTAAAACGCCAGAAAATATTCTGAGCTGCCCATATTTAGGTACAGCTTACATAGGTTTAGAAATGACCTTACAAAAACATTTCGAGCATGTTTGCAACCCTTTTTTTTATATGGAGTTTTGGCCTTGCAAACATATTTTCGGCTAGAGCGTACTATGCTTAAAGAGAGAAACTTTTTTTGGTCCGGTGGCTTTAGATCCACCATAGGGTTAGAGTCGCCATCTGCTAGAATTAGAGCTTTCAGCCAAATTAGTAGGGTTCGAATCACACAAATGACAATTTGAATGATTGTCCCTTAGGTACCATTTTTTATTTAAATAAGGAATTAAAAATTATTTAAAAACATTAAATAACATTTTATTGTAGTAGCAAAAGCATCCAAAAAGACGAGAGTAAAAGAGAGCGACACGAAAAGCTTGCTTTATACAAAACAGCTGCACTGCTGCCAGATGTGACCGTTAAAAGTTGCTAGATTTGAATAAGCAAATTTTGAAGTAAAAATAAAAAAGGATGGTAGTGTTTTTTACCAAAGTTTTTTTTTATTTCTAAATTAGAATGCCAAGAAGGTAGAAGTAAAATAATAGAACGCTATAAAACAGAACGCTTCAAAATTTGCTTGTTCAAATCTAGCAACTTTTAACGGTCACATCTGGCAGCACTGAACAGCTGTTCATTGAATGAGTTTAATCATTCAACTGGGAATTTATCACATATATGACAACAGAAACTTAAAAAGTTGACTCACTAGCTACTGTGTAATAAAATTATCACTTTATAAATTTATCATAGTTTCTGAATACCCTAAATCTTTTGTTGCGACTAAAGGGAAAACTTATACACTGGCGAACATAATTATTGGCACAGCAAACATTTTGAGATTTGGGGGCTTAATTGTTCCCTTATCGTTAACATATTGGTATCAATGGAAAGGTCACTTAAATTCCGTTTGAATGATATAAAACTTTCCTTAACCCATTAAGTACCCTTCGAAAATTTCGAATTTATGTAAAAGTCAATTTTCGAAACTTTTTTCCTCGATTTTTTACCAAAAGTATTTTGATGCAAAAAAATTCTTTAAACAATTTAAGGAGTGACTGCAAAAAAAATGTTTCAAAAATATTTTTGCTAGTATTTTTTATAATTTTTTGAAAATCCTAAAAATGACCATTTTAACCCCTTTTTCCTACTTTTTACGTAAAAAGTGTCTTTTTAGCAATTTAGACTCAAACAGAAGTAGTTTCTTCGGCGACCAGATCTAAAACTGATTTTGGCCAAACGTGAACCAATATTTTGATGCAATTAATATTTAAAATGTAATTTATTTATTTATTTTTAAAAATGTTTTTTATTTGATTTACAAATATTATATAAAGAATTTATTTTTAATTTAATATAAATCTCTGTAGCACGCGACATTTTGTTTCACAATGTATTTACTATATATTGTTTCTTTCTCTCTTTTTTAATTTACAGTGGCTCACAGCTTAAAGTATGCACCCTTATTTTTGCTTTAACTGCTATGTTAGTAGAGTTATCACAATAAAAAAAATATATTTGGAAAGCTCGTGTAAATTCCGTTTGAATGACACAAAACTTTTTTTAACCCATTGAGTACCCTTGGAAAACTTCGAATTTATGTAAAAGTCACTTTTCAAAACTTTTTTCCTCGATTTTTTCCAAAAAATGTTGGGATGCAAAAAAATTCTTGGAACAATTCAAAGAGTAACTGCAAAAAAAATTTTAAAAAATATTTTTACTAGTATTTTTTATAATTTTTTGAAAATCCTAAAAATGACCATTTTAACCTATTTTTCCTCATTTTCATGCAAAAAGTGCCCTTTTGCAGTTTTCAAAAAATTATAAAAAATACTAGTACAAATATTTTTGAAAATTTTTTTTTGCAGTTACTCTTTGAATTGTTCCAAAAATTTTTTTGCATCCCAACATTTTTTGGAAAAAATCGAGGAAAAAAGTTTTGAAAAGTGACTTTTACATAAATTCAAAATTTTCCAAGGGTACTCAATGGGTTAAAAAAAGTTTTGTGTCATTGAAACGGAATTTACACGACCTTTCCAAATATATTTTTTTTATTGTGATAACTCTACTAACATAGCAGTTAAAGCAAAAATAAGGGTGCATACTTTAAGCTGTGAGCCACTGTATATGTATTTATATCGAAAACAGCTCGGAAAACTTGTTTTAAATTAAACGTTTAATATATTTCTATGTATTAAATTGGTTTATGTTACAATCTTACAGCCTTTCCTCACTGAAACTACATTTCAGCATTTTAGCATTTTTGGAGCAAATGCTACTTTTTTCCTATACATTTCATATGGGATCTAGTGGTGGGAGAAAAGTACATTTCTGGGGAATGTAACTACATTTTTTTAAAATCAATGCGATATTCATCGGAAATCAATCGATATTTGAAGTTTTTTTTTAATTTGAGAATGTACTATCACTAGATTTCTCAAATTTTGGCGCCAAATTTCAAACTGTAAGAAACTGAACTTTATTTTAAATTAATGAAGAATGTAGTTATGATAAAATGCTGCAGTTAGCAGCAAAAGAAATCAAAAACCGACCCTTATGGCTACATGAGTCAACATTACAGATTGGCGATCGCAACAATTATTAATAAATCGTTACAGTTTCTCATGATAGTTCATTAAAAAAGAATAAATAAAAAAGCAGTGCTTATTGGTAAATATTCTAATATTTATTAGAATCCGTTGTTTTGTACAAGACGTATCTAATAAGGGCGCTACGAGTTGCTTTTACCAATAATGAATTATCAGAATCTAAGAATCCCTGACTCTTGCTCTAGTTGCGCTGATACCATACTATAATCTAAGTGAATTTTTTTTAGTGTATATTGCTTAAATAAATAACTTGAATACATTTCTGGAAGAAAACTTCACAATATATGAATTTTTGATCAATTCCGCACTTTTTGAGTTGAAAAATTTATTTTATTTTGAAAATTTATATCTTGATTGTTTATGGTCCGATTCTGACAAACTTGGGGTCAATACTCTTGTTAGGACCAAGACTTTTTAAATTTCAAAAAACCAAAGGACCAAATGCCCTTTTAACATAATTCTCATCTTTGGAAGGACGATTTTGCGGTTCGTCTCTGTCCAAAAAAGTTAGTCACAATGGCCCAAAAATTATTTTTTCCTTGAACCTGTTTTTTTATAAACAGAAAATTTTACACATATTTTATTATAATTGAATTAAAATACGTCTTACATTTTCTGCAAATAATAAAAAAATACATGTTTAAGATTGTTGGGTCAAAAAAAAGCTTTAATTCTGACTAATTTTTTTGGATAGAGACAACCCGCAAAATCGTCCTTCCAAGGATGAGAATTATGTTAAAAGGGCATTTCGTCATTTGGTTTTGTGGAATTTTAAAAGTCATGATCCAAACAAGAGTGTTGACACCAAGATGTTAAGGATCGGTCCAAAAACTTCCAAGATATAAATGTTCGAAAAAAAATTAATTTTTCAACTCAAAAGCGCGGACCAGGAATTCTTTTTTTTCATTTTTTCGGGGCTATACAAATCGATGTACTCTAATGTAGGACCATCAACAAAATTTAGACATCCTTAAAATCTGTTTTTTTTTAATATTATTTGAATACTTTATAATAATTAAAAACTAAAAAATCAACAAAAACCAATGCTACAGCTCATTTCAAACACTTAAGAAAAATATTATTATAACTAAATTTTCAATAAAAATACAAAAATAAGTACTTGGTAATTCGTGCTAGCTACCAGTGATGCACCCTAAATCTAGAACTGGGTGATACCTCAACACCAGCCGAACCACAGGGTCACGTTGCGACACACACACACGCACGCATTCATTCATAAAATTTGTTTTGCTAAGCACAAGAGCAAAAAGGAAAAGAAATAATTTGCTTTGCTCTTTCGTTCGAGAGCGTTTGCTAGCAAACCATTTTTTTTGGGAACTATGAAAAAAATAGAGCGATTTTCGGGAGCTCTGCTTTTTTACAAAATCATATTTTTACCCAAAGTCTAATTTCAGGTAAAATTTAAGGCAGCGAACCGCGGGTTTTTTTACAAAAAAATGTTATATTACATATAGACGTTATTCAGAACAATCTTGAAAAACTGGATAATTTAATACCAGACAGTGGAACTAACGGATTGTTAGCATTACCGACTTAAAAACGAAACTGGCAAATAAAATAAAGACTGTTGTTCATAATGCAATATATTGATAAGGGCCGAGAAATTAAGGTTAGAAATAACGGAAAATTTTCTGGTGTCCAGATAAAGATTATTTTAAAGAAAAAAATTTCGGGTTCGAATTAAGAAATTCCAAATAATTGAGATTGTAGTGTATTATGTTTTAGTTCTTTTTACTGTAGATTATTTAAGAAAATATGAGAACTGGTCCTCCATTTCCCCTAGTATATTACGTATGCATATATTTTTATTGAGGACCGGTTTTCTTAACGACTTGTTGATATATGAATATGTATTATGTCATGGGAACAGTTATTTAACCATTATTTAATAATCTTACGTTGAGAGAAAGAGATAGAATAAATTTAAACTATTTTGCTTATAAATGGTTAATATATTTTTGTTTATTTGCCATTTGCTGGTGATGCTCGTCAGGTGACGTGTATAAAATATCGGGCAAGCGTAGCTTATATAAGACTCTAAATGAGGCCGTGGTCTATTCCTTCGTCTCCTTACTCTCCTTGCTCTCCTTGCTCTCTTCTGAGCTGCTGCTGGGCTTGGCCTTGTTGAAGAGCTCGGCGACGGGTACAGGACGATGACGTAGAGGACCATGTGGAGTGGTGCTACCCTCACCTGTTGCGGTTTCAGGTGTCGCATTTTCACGCTTTGTCTTCTTATCATCATCATGAGTCTCATGGTGATCATGATCATGATCGTGACTGTGCTGCAGTGCATCATGTGCCTTCACAGAGTCTGGCTTCACGGGAGTGTCGCGCTTGGTTTTCTTATGATCGTGGGGCAGCGCATCGTGTCCGGTACTGCTCACTGGTGAGACTTGCGCCAGGTGGTCATGAGAGTGCTGCAGCTCTTCTTGGGTCTTGACCGAATCTGGCTTGTTGGGAGTGTGACGCTTCGATTTCTTTTCATCATGGGGCAGGGCATCGTGTGTGGTAAGAGTGCTATGCTGCAGTCCTTCCTGTGCCTTGACAGAATCTGGCTTGACGGGAGTGTCGCGCTTGGTCTGCTTGTGATCATGGGGCGTTGGTAAGACCTGGGCATGGTGGTCGTGTTCATGATTATGCTGAAGTCCTTCCTGTGCCTTGCCAGAATCTGTCTTGACGGGAGAGTCACGCTTGGTCAGCTTATGATCATGGGGCGCTGGTAAGACCTGGGCATGGTGATCGTGTTCATGATTATGCTGAAGTCCTTCCTGTGCCTTGCCAGAATCTGTCTTGACGGGAGTGTCACGCTTGGTCAGCTTATGATCATGGGGCGTTGGTAAGACCTGGGCATGGTGATCATGATCATGATTATGCTGAAGTCCTTCCTTTGCCTTGCCAGAATCTGGCTTGACGGGAGTGTCGCGCTTGGTCTGCTTATGATCATGGGGCGTTGGTAAGACCTGGGCATGGTGATCGTGATCATGAGCGTGCTGAAGTCCTTCCTGTGCCTTGCCAGAATCTGGCTTGACGGGAGTGTCGCGCTTGGTCAGCTTATGATCATGGGGCGCTGGTAAGACCTGGGCATGGTGATCGTGTTCATGATTATGCTGCAGTCCTTCCTGTGCCTTGCCAGAATCTGGCTTGACGGGAGTGTCGCGCTTGGTCTGCTTGTGATCATGGGGCGTTGGTAAGACCTGGGCATGGTGGTCGTGTTCATGATTATGCTGCAGTCCTTCCTGTGCCTTGACAGAATCTGGCTTGACGGGAGTGTCACGCTTGGTCTGCTTATGATCATGGGGCGTTGGTAAGACCTGGGCATGGTGATCGTGATCATGAGCGTGCTGAAGTCCTTCCTGTGCCTTGCCAGAGTCTGGCTTGACGGGAGTGTCTCGCTTGACTTTTTTATCATCATGGGGTAGGGCATCGTGTCCGGTTCTTCTCACTGGTGACACATTGACAAGGCGATCACGATTGTGCTGCAGTGCATCACTGACAGAATCATGCTGTTCCGCAGTGTCGCGTTTGGTTTTATGGTGATCCTGGGTCGCTGGTAAGACCTGGGCATGGTGATCATGATCATGGCTATGCTGCAGTCCTTCCTGTGCCTTGCCAGAATCTGGCTTGACGGGAGTGTCACGCTTGGTTTTCTTACCATCATGGGGAAGAGCGTCGTGTGCGATGAGGGTCTCGGGTAAGGCCTGAGCGTGTTGTTGATGACTGTGCTGCAATCCTTCGCGAGCCTTGACGGAATCCGGCTTCACCGGAGCATCTTCATCGCGCTTCTGACGATGCACAACCGTCGACTGCTTGTCCGCATGAGAACCAGCGGCATCGTGAGTATGAAGAGTCGTGTGGTCTGCAGTGGGAGGATTTGGATCCTTAGTTGCAGGAGCGGCGTGACAAATGGCGCACAATGCCACAAATATCAACTATAAATACGTATATAAAAAATAATAATAAATGAAAAATATTCTCAGTTTAGTTTTAGTCGTTTTCTTGTTATGCTGTTAAATTCAGAGTGTGAAACGCGTGACTTACAATTTTTCTCATTTTTCCGGCTGCCGTTGACTTAATCTTGATCTTAAACTCGTCTCGTCTGGCAAGATAATGACTGCGAACTGTTGGAAGTGCTTCACTGCCGGGGTATTATATGGACTAGCGGATCTCGGATCTCGGGAGTACTGCTGTGTGTTTGTCGTAGCTGTTAACCAGTTAGTTCGTTAATTGGTGATAATTGACTTTACCCTAACACTATATATACTGTATACGACGATGTTACAGACGAGTTTCTAAATATCAATAATACGACTACGACAACGACAACGACTACAAGTAATTTGTATATATACATATATTTGTTTTTCCAATTGATATTCCAAATAATGATAGATCGAGCTAATTATAAGCTGTAAAAATAAAATAAAATAAAAATCAACGTCAAGTCAAACAGCAGCATCTTTCAAAATAATGCCACCTGCTAATGTCGCGATAAATGCGAATCAATAAGTGGCTCAAGGCGGTCAAGTCAATAAATAAATAGCTCAGATCAAGTGCGCGGTTTTTTCAAGGGCGTATCCAGGATAAACGATACAGGGGGTGAGTACATAGATTTCGTTTAATAATGGTATGTATTTACATATGTACATATGTATGAATTTTTGCATTGGGTTGTATGTAAATATCGGAAAGCAACCAAACATAATTTACTTAGTTTAAAAATATATGTATATATACACTCAGAAAAATATGCCATCCCAATATTAAGTACATATGTCCTAACTTGAATTTATACCGTTTAGTTTTTTAAATTTTGAAGATTTTTGTGTACGAATTAAGTATGAAACTGTCTGTTAAAGTTGTATTTGTTATTTTTGCACCTTAGAATTCTCAACTGATTCTTGCTCCTTGCATTTGTTCAAGTGTATTGTGTTTTGCTATGTGTAACGAACAAGAAACACTATTATTAATTAATATTCAGAGTTTTGTTATTTAACGCGGTTTTGGTGCACTTTAACTAGTATATTTCAAGATTGAGAAATATGAGACTGCTTTGTACTAGAAACAAGTACGTTTTGGGATGAGTTTAAGAATTGTGTGAACTTAATCTAGTCTTTTACAGACTTTAATTAATCCCAATACGGACTTAAAGTATCCCAAAACTTAAAATAAGATTTTCGTTCTCAATTTTAGAAAGTCGCCTCTGCAAGCCGCCTCTGGGCTGCTGGAGCCCCCTGTTCCGTTGCCCTTACCTGCGTACGCCCTTGCTTTAAATACATATGTACATATATTTGTATGAAGAACGAGTATACCGAGTTAACTGGGGGGGGATTTTGGCTAGCCGGCTTAAATTAGTCATCTGTGTATATTTAGCACGTCGTTGCGAAAAGGCTATCTGCGCACGTCTAGGAGACTTTGCCTAGAAATGAGTGCAAATATGCACTAGGAAAGCTAATTGAAATGCACATAAATATTATCGTCAGACGCCTCTAATTACAGGTTTTACGTAAGATGACACTTTTGTTTAAATTATCTCGCATAGATAAAGCTTTTCTGGGAACTGTACTAGTCCGAGACATTGCAATAAATTTGTATTTATTAAAGTGCTCAACTCAATTTTAATTGCGCACATTAAAAATTATAAATTCAAATCTGGTAGCCAGTGTGTGCATAAAGTGTATAGCAGAAAATACTCTATGGCAAAATGTGCACATTTTTATGTATGAAAGTGTGTACACACTGGCTACAATTTAAGGCAATTTGTTAAATTTTTACATATAACGAAAAATTAGCAGTACAAATATTTGAAATGCCAACAGAAATCGAGAATTTAAATCCCAGTGTCTATGGCAAGATCAAGGAGCGCGAGATTACAGCCAACGAGGAGGATGAATCCGTTGCAGATCCATTCGACAAACGCGAAATTTTTGGTGCGTAAATTGCAAGAAAAAATGCAAACTGAGAATAATAAAAAAACTATCTATTTGCAGATTTAATACGCAGCATCAATGACCCGGAGCATCCGCTGACGCTGGAGGAACTGCACGTGGTGCAGGAGGAGCTCATCTCGATCAGCGACAAGCAGAACCGCGTGCACATCAACTTCACGCCCACGATTCCGCACTGCTCGATGGCCACGCTGATCGGGCTCAGCATTCGGGTGAAGCTGCTGCGCTCGCTGCCGCCCCGCTTCAAGGTCACCGTGGAGATCACGCCCGGCACGCACGCCTCCGAGTTCGCGGTCAACAAGCAGCTGGCGGACAAGGAGCGCGTGGCCGCAGCCCTGGAGAACAAGCACCTGGCCGAGGTCATCAACCAGTGCATCGCATCGAGGAGTTAACTAGTTTCCTTCTTGTTAATAGTAAATATTTTATTGTAGCATACGACATACGCAGTAACTAAGTGGGAACTGGGACTAAAAACTATTGTAACGACAGCCAGGACAATGGGAACGTGGGAACGTGGCTACTGCTGCTTGGTGGGCGGCTTAAGGCTGCCTGTTATCCTGGTCGGGGACTGAGTGGGGTCGTACTTGTACGTCTTCACCAGCGGTCCCTTGCCCGCCTTGGCAAAGCGAATCTCGTCCAGGCGCTGTCGCTCCTCGATCTCCTTCGTTATCTTCATGTTGTCCCAGGCTGCAGGGAGTAATCAGTGAACAACAACAACTCGACTTATGCGAAAGTTACAGTTACTTACACTCCTTCATGCCGCCGACGAATCCCTTCTTCTTGGCGGGAAGTGCGCTGGGCGCATGTGTCAGCATTTTGTCGATCTTGAAGTAGTCCCGCACGGCCGGGATGCGCAGCAGGGCCACCTGGCCCAGGGAGATGAAGTTGCTGCAGGCCCAGTACGTCAGGATGGCGGCGGGGAAGTTCATGGTGAAGGGGAAGATGACGAGGGGCAGGGCGCGCAGCACGTACTTCATGGTGCTCATGTTGGCGGCGGACAGGCGGGCGCTGTCCGTGCCCAGCTCGATGGTCAGGTACAGCGTGGCGCTGGTGATCACGGGCAGCAGGTACAGCGGGTCCGCCAGCGTCAGGTCCGTGAACCAGAAGAGGCCCCCATCCCGCATCGAGTCGACCGGCGTGTTGGCCATCTGGCGCAGGCCCATGAAGAAGGAGATGAAGAGCGGCGCCTGCGCCAGCGGCACAAGCATGTTCTTCAGCGGATTGACGCCCTTCTCGCGCATGAACAGCATCATCTCCTGGGCGTAGCGCGCCGACTCGATGGCGTTGCCCGACTGGCGCGCCTCCGTCATCTTCAGCTGCAGCACCTGCATCTGCGGCATGTTGTTGTTCATCTTGGCCGAGTTGCGCTGCGCGAGGATGACCAGCGGAAAGATGATGGTGCGCACCACCAGCGTGCCCAGCGCAATGGTCCCCCACCAGGGAATGTCCCACGTGCAGTGCACGAACTCCATGCAGTTCTGGACCATGCCCACGGGCGTCCAGCCCCCGAGGCCGATGGAGGCGAACGAAGGTTCGCCGGCCACCGCAGCAACGGTTTCCATTAGGGACTCCGTACCCGTGTCCACGGCTGACGGCACTGCTGGTGCTTCTGGAATCGCTGGCAAGTCAATTAGCTCTTTGGTGGACACTGAGGCTGATGCTGGGATTCCATCCGTGCTCGTGCTGGCGAATCGCAGTCCAACTGGAGGGAGAGAGAGCGACAGCGGCAGTTGTCTTGTCAGTTGACTGCTCCATGTGCTGGACATGTGCATGTCCCGGCTGTTGCCAGTCGGCAGCATCTAAAAAGATTCAGTTGCTCGGTCATTTCATTCATAACAAACCGCACTTTGCAGGTTATGTCATAGGGCGCTCCTCGGGCCGCCGCTCGCCGGCCCTGGCAGCTGGCAGCTGGCGCTTACCTGTGTGGCCGCCCTGTTCGCCGGGCCACCTATCGCCAGCATCGCATTCGTCGCCCTCCACAGCTGCATTCGTTTCGCCAACATTTTGCACTTTGTTTTAATTTATAAATTGTAGAAATTTGACGCATTCGCGTTCGTGTTGTAGAAAGAGACGGCAGTTTCCTCGCTCCCCACACAGATGATTGGGCAAAAACATATGTTCCCTCCAGGGCTGCACAGTCTAGTATTTTTTGGTCAATTTTAGCTGCAGTTTTGAGGGGTTTTAATTTGAACACGTTAAGATTTTATTTGAATTGAAACTTCAAACCAACTCGAATGGCAAAATAGATTTCTATTAAATAAAAGTTTTGGTCTCATAAATATCTTGTTCAAAAAGCATATCGAGCCCTATTTGCGACAATAACGTATGCGCCATTTTCCGAAATTTTTTTTCTTGTGCCAATATGTTTATAAACACCACCCGCATCTGCACCTAAAATATTACATTTTTATTTTATATATTTACGGAGATATTGACCTGTGAATAATAACGTAAGCGACAAATGACACGAAGAAATCAACTTAACGAAACCTAAAAAACTCTCTCCTGTAAAATTGCGTTTTGGCGCATACGTTATTGTCGCAAATAGGGCTCGATATTTATTACCTACGATCATTTGGTATTTAGCCGTTAAGCGCTCAAGATTATTGTGAATGAAATTCAGGTGAATAATTTGAGAACTTAAGAAAATATCACGAGATCCTTAATCATAACATACTTTTATAATTGTAAATGTATTTATTTATAAATATATTATTTTGTTCTATTAATCACAACTAAATTAATCAACCCCAGTTTCCCATGCTTACGCACGTTTAAGAGAGCGTTGCTGCTGGTCCAGCAATTTGAGTCTCTCTTTACGATCGTCAGCGACGCGGCGAAGGAGTGAACGATTATCGCTCTTAGCTTCAGTCGCTTTTAGGTGTTCGAGGCGAACAGTCGTGGCGCGCACGCGTAACACTTGCACACACAGACAAAACGGAAAACATAATTGAGAAGAAGCAGAAGAGCTGATCGGTCAACGGGCGAATTCAAGTTTGAAACATTTTCAGTTACTCGCGAGCGCTTCAGCGAATCGGTTATTGCTCGGCGGTAAAGTCGGAAACAACAAAGTTGCGATTGAATATTGCATTTGTCGTTCCGTTTAGTTTGCTCTGCAGTTTTGGGAGCTGCCACCAAACCAAAGTTCTTTGCGCGGCTGCTGCCGTCGTCGCCTGTCGCTGTCGCAGTTGCAGTTGCGTTTTCAATAAACGCGTTTTCTTTTGGCACGTTGCGTGGGCGCCTTGCCATGCGCCTTGTCTGCCGTTTCAGTGTCTGTGTGTGTGTGCATTAGTTAATGTGTATGTGTTGCTAATTAAAACAACAACCACAACATCAATAACAACAAAAACAACAACAACGACAACAACAAAGCAGCAGCAGCAACTAGAAACGAGAAACGATAACTTTGACGCAAGCCAAACAAAGTGCTATCGATAAATGCAATTAAGCTCATTCACAAATTGGAGCAGCAACAAAAGCAACAAGTGCAACAGCAACAGCAACAACAACAACAAGTGCAACAGGTGTTGGGCTGCCAGTTTAATAACAATTTTGTTTCTGCTTTCTGTGGTAAGTTTCATTTTCAAAGCTACACTCAAAAAATGTATTTTCTAGTTTTAAGAGATTAAATTAAATTTAAACTGCTTTAAAATTTAAAAAAGATGTTTGAAAATACAAATATAGCTTGTCTATTTTTTGGGCGATTCAAGGGTAATTTTTTTGAGTGCATGTGCTTCATCGGTGCTGCTATCAACTCTCTGGCCTCATAACGCAACCTAAGAATATAAATAAAATAAATTGTTTGCCTTCTTATTAGCGGTCAGCATCAGTAGCAGTTGAAATAATATTTATTAGCCCATTGACGCTTTTCCAGAACAACGACAACAACAACAACCACCCAACAAACTAGATCAATTACGCGGAACAATAATTCCGATAAGAAAATAAACTTCCCTCTCCCGCCGCAGTGCAGCTCGTTAAATGCATAAGTCATAGGCAATCAAATCGGTTTATGGTCAAAAGCAGAAAATGTAGGACATCTTAGAAATTAAAATTCTTATCATTATCAATATTATTATCGTCATTATCGCTATTATTGGTGGCACTTTATATGAAACAGATTCAAGTTTTTTATTATTACAATTTTCTAAAAAGTATATTAAACAAATTATTAATATTTTAAATGAATTAATTATTAATGGAGTCACTTGGTAATATCAATATTAGAAATCCATCCAAAAGTAATATTAAAGTTTTAAATATTCTTGGTATTATTTTGGGCTTTGTATCTTCATTTTCTTTTGTATTACTATTTTAATTGGAGCCACTTGTAAACTTTTTTATATGCAATTTAAGCAAAAACATTTAGGGCCGTTTTTTTATGTATAAATATGGTTTTTATAACTATTAAAAATATATTTTGACGTAAAATGTATAGAAATTACTGTCAAATTTTAAATTATATTTTAGATACAGTTTAAATGTACATTGGAAAAACGGCCCTAAATGTTTAAAATGCCATTTTTAGTTTTTGTTGTATTTGTCGTGATTTGAATAATTAATTTAAAATACATTATAAATATGTATTTAAAAGAAATTTTTTATTTAAAAAAAAATAGAGACAATTTTACTGCGAAATATAAAGAGTTCTTAATTAGATATAGAAGCAAATTGTTGCAATTGTTTATCAAGAATATTTCAATTTTTACTTTTGTACTTATTCTTAATCTATACACACAGTCGTCGTATAAAGTATTTTGACAAAACTAAAGTTAAATCTTCGCGTAATTTGAACTTACTTTATGTTAACCCTGTAATGCCTAACCCTGCCTTTAGGCGGGGTCAACAAAAAGCTTCATCAAAACTACAAAAACTAATGTTTTGACAAAATTTTATAATTAACATATTGGTAATATATGCCCGCATGTGGTTACATATAACAAATGACTTTAATCCGATTCAATTTGCAGAAATATGACATCAAAGTCAAAAAAGCCGGTTTTGGGCGAAATTAAATAAATTTTGGCAAACACTGATTTTTAGACAAGGAAAAAAGGTAGTACATCTTATCGTACACAGTTAAGAAAAATACTGGCTGATAGGAAATTTAGTCACCTTTTAAATGATGTAACCATATATAAGGAAAATATAAATTAAGTTCAATTAAAATCGCTTTAAGCGTAACCCCGCCTAAAGGCAGGGTTGGGCATTCCCGCCTAAATTTTTGTCAATATTTGCTAGGGATGAAAAATATGTTGAAGCCATCGATTTCATCGTTCGATGTTTCCTTAATTAATATCTATAGTGATTGGGTGGAGCGATGTTTTTAAAGCAAATCAATTATTAATTTGCTATATAGTTAATATATATATATTATATATTATATTGATAAAATCATCGATTGCTAATCAAATTGATAAAATCATCGATTTCTAATGTATTGCTAGTGTATTTGCTATCATCAGTGTATTTGCTCAGCAATTCCTGTCAAGAAAAATGGATACACCAATGCATAAAGTCACTCGATGGGATCGAAAGAATAAAACAAATTTGGAAATAGAATGTCCCATGATAATTAAAGAATATAACCGCCATATGGGCGGTGTCGACTTGATGGACGGACTTATTGGTCGTTACCATATTCGAATGAAGACCAGGAAGTGGACAAACCGGATTTTTTTTCATCTATTGGATACGGCCATGGTAAACGCGTATGTGCTTTATTATCGGCTACAGATTGATGTCACGCCTTGCCAACTTCCTGTGTTCCGTAGTGAAGTTGCCGAGACGATGTGTATGTATGGATCGGTTGCATCCCGTAGCCGAGGTCGGCCATTATCACTTTCTGCATCGCCTGCATCAACAAGATCAGTAAAACAAAATAGGGTATTCCCAGTCCCAGATGTGCGTTACGACCAAATCGGTCACTGGTGCAAGTTTCTAGACCGATCTGGGAACAATATATGCAAAATGAGTGGGTGCAAATCAGAAACTCAGGCTTTTTGTACAAAATGCAACATTCATTTATGCAATTCAAGCATAAAAAATTGTTTTTTTGAGTTTCACAACCATAAATAAATGATAAGAACCCAATAAACAACAAATGATTTTTCTCCAAAAAATTTTGGAGGGAATGCCCAACCCCGCCTTTAGGCGGGGTACATATTTTTACCTGTAACAGGTAAACTTAGCGTCTGATTAAAAAACTAAGTTCAGATTCGTTCATTTTGACCAAAAATTAGTCTAAAATGATTTTTCCAGCACGATAGAAAAATAAGGCATTAGAGGGTTAAGAGTGCTGATAGCTTTTGCGCTGGGCATGTGTGTTTGTAAAGGGGACCAGTGTTGCCAGACAATTTGCTTTAGCTTGTACAAACAATAATCAAAGTTGACAAAGCTATACTGTCAAAAAATATTGCAATTTCAAAATTTCTGAGGTCTTATTCAAAAAATTTCTGATATCCCACAAAAAAAACCTCTTTACGAGGTAAAAGTCTAGTGACGAAAACATTTTCATGCCCCAAAATTTCTGATATCCAATTTTGTGACGAATAATATTAAGTTTTACATATAAATTATTTTAAGCAAAATTTTTGCATTCGGCACTGCGCAAAACAGTGAGTGAGTTTTATTTGGTATGAAGAATTGATACATTTTAGCGCAATGTGCCGAGTGCCAAAATTTTGCTTAAAATAATTTATATGTAAAACTTAATATTATTCGTCACAAAATTGGATATCAGAAATTTTGGGGCATGAAAATGTTTTCGTCACTAGACTTTTACCTCGTAAAGAGGTTTTTTTATGGGTCATACAAATCTAATATACCCTTTTTGACCATTTTCAATGGGCACTGGGTAAAACGATCGATAAATATTTCGCTGAAGAGGAAAATGATGAAATTGATCAATTGTTGACTTATTTATTAAAATAAAAACCCAATGATGATAATGATATTTTGTAGCTTTTTTAAAGCTTGTTTTAGCTTAAAATCCAGCCTTTATGAGCGCGGAACCTGGCAACACATGTGCAAACTCTCTTCTGTTATGTGCTTCTGTTATGTGCAAACGCTATCGTTTGATCGCGCGGCTACTCGCACTCTCTCATTCTCTTCCTCTCTCTCTGATAACATGAACGCTCGCACTGTTAATCGCTCAAACTGCAGCTCGCGCTCTGTTGCTCGCTCACTGTTGCTCGCTTTCTGTTAACGCACTAGCTCGCTGTTGATGTTGCTCAATCTCTCCGCGCTGTGCTCTCATTGTTACTGCTAGTGAGAACTGTCTTCTGTTATGTGTTAATGTGGGTGTGTTGATTACTTATTATGCTTGTGATGACTTTGAACTTAGCTAAGCTTACAAATTTGGTCAAAGTTGTTTTACTATATCATATAGCTGTTTAGGAACAATCGGATGCAAAGTAACCTTTAGTATGAAAAACTTAAGACATCGCAGTTGAACTCACAGATAATATATTTGGGACTGTCAACTAAAAACTTCAGAATTATTTATCTTTTGAATCAGTGGTCGCATATTGATGATCGAGGTGTCATTCATTTTAATAAGATTGATTAAAAATTAAGAGATGTTACCAAAATGATCCAACTGCCCCACCCCCATCCAACATTAAAATTTTGTTTCCAAAAGTCTTAATATTCAAATTTGTTAGTTGAACTGATACCTTTCAATCGGTATATAACTCGACCTGATCGGACAGTCATAGCAAATTTTCTACACCTCCTGCATATATTGCTAGTCGCCTTTTGCACCCTTCGGGCAGCTTTCGTCACTTGCGCGGACCTCCGCCCGCACTGATATCATTCTTTAAAATAAGATTGGCATTCGGAAGATTAAGATTAAGATAAAAGATTCGTTATACCTAAAACAAATAGTTTTTTGCGCAGTGCCGAATGCGAAGAATTATACTCAGATATCCTCGTAGCTCTGTGATCCATACATAAATGATAAATAGAACTCAATTTGTTTTAATTGTTATACTTAATTTGAATATTAGTTGTTATACCTGTTTAGCTTTAATGAAATGAAATTTGTTGAAAGAAACGATAGTTTTCGTTCATCTCTAAATAATTTAGTAAAGAGACATTCATACATATTAACATAACAGTAATCGAGCGACTCTCAGCGTCCGTTATTATATGATGATGATGACGATGAACAAAGCGAGAGTCAACACGCGTTAACAGAGTCACGGAGAGCGAGAGAGCCCACAACAGCTCGAGCGAAGCACAACGTGAGCGAGCCTCAATGCACGTTAACAGAAACAAGAAGAGAGCGAACATTAGTTCAAGCGGGTGACTGCAAGAGCCGACACAAGGGACGACACAAACACACACAGGCTGAAATACGAAATCTGCAAGTTGGCTCCGCGCAGCAACACACAACGGAAGAGAGCGCTTACAGTAGCCGAAGCCAAAGCATGATAATGCAGCGACCGAAAGCCAAACGAAAAATTAGTCGTGCAGGAAGCGCTTTGCAGAGCAGACCCAGTGGCAGTTCGTCGATCAAACGTCGGAACATGTCAACTGGCTGCATCCGCCACGCAAATCCATAAAGTCACGTGTAACAACTTGTGTTGCGATCTCACCTTTATCAAACATCCAGTGATGACAGAATTTTTCCGCCCGAATATTTCTAATATCCAATTTTGGAATAAACGTCATTAAATATGATATTTGAAAAATTGCAAAAAAAAAATTAATATATGAAAACTGAAAAAAGGCACTTTTTGCATGAAAATGAGGAAAAATGGGTTAAAATTGTCATTTTTAGGATTTTCATAAAATTTTAAAAAATAACAGCAAAAATATTTTTGAAAATTTTTTTTTGCAGTTACTCATAGAATTGTTCTAAGAACTTTTTTGCATTAAAATATTTTTTGGAAAAATCGAGGAAAAAAGTTGAAAAAGTAGCCATTTGCCGAAATTCAAAATACTCAATGGGTACATAATGGGCTAAAGAAATTTTTGCATCATTCAAAAGAAATTTAAGTGAATATAAGACTAATTTAAGAAACCTGCATCAAAACGTTTTTATTATACTAAAATTTGACAAAGATAGGGTGCATACAAACTTTATTGACTGACTGTATCTTAGCATTAATTTTAACATGCTTAAGTTTTCCTGCTAAACTAGCGGGTTTTCTTTCATTGAGTCGTAGCCGATCAGGCTAACATGAAGCTATTACGCTTTTGATACAACAAATTATTGGGGGTCTTTACTAATTTTTATTTAATTTAGAAATTTCATTCAAAATGAACTTTTGCATGGTTCTTTTTTTGGGCATGTTGCCACTAGTATGAAACATTTACCAACACTACTTTTTCTCTGACATGTTTATTTTTGGCGTGTTTACCAACACTTTGAATATTCAAAGCAAATGCAACGATTTAAAAATAAGAAAATCTTTTTTGGAAAAAATTGGTGGTCCTGAAAAGGACTGATTTGCTCCCAAGTCATGTCGCATATACGTACAATAGCATTTATTTTAATAAATAAATTTGTTTAAATTTGTTATTATTCAGTTTAGCATTTAGTTTTTTCATTTTAAATGGCTGCCAGTTTTTTCACAGGCTGTATGTACAGTATGGTTGCGCAGTGGGATGTGTTGGTGTTTGTTATTTTTTCCTCACATATACGAAATTTTCAATGGGTACTTAATGGGTTAAGGAAAGTTTTGTATCATTCAAACGGGACTTAAATGACCTTTCCATCGATGGCAAAATGTAAATGAAGTAAGCTCAAATTATGAGTAGATTTAACTTTAGTTTTGTCACAATATTTATGCCGTTGAGTGTATTTCAACGTTTTGACACAAACAAACAGAAAGACTGACTGTTCATCTCATTTTCGGAAGACAACTAAAAATTTCAGAATTAATTATCTTTTGAATCAGTGGTCGCATATTGATGATCGAGGTGTCATTCATTTTAATAAGATTGATTAAAAATTAAGAGATTTTACCAAAATGATCCAACTTCCTCACCCCCATCCAACATTCAAATTTTGTTTCCAAAAGTCTTAGTATGCAAATTTGTTAGTTGAACTGATACCTTTCAATAGGTATATAACCCGACCTCGATCGGACAGTCATAGCAAATTTTCCACTCTTCCTGTATATATTTCTAGTCGCCTTTTGCACCCTTCGTGCTGCTTTCGTCACTTGCGCGGACCTCCGCCCGCACTGATATCATTCTTTAAAATAAGATTGGCATTCGGAACATTAAGATAAAAGATTCGTTATACCTAAAACAAATAGTTTTTTGCGCAGTGACGAAAGCGAAGAATTATGCTCAGACATCTTCGTAGCTCTGCGATCCATACATAAATGATAAACAGAACTCAATTTGTTTTAATTGTTATAATTAATTTGAATATTAGTTGTTATACTTGTTTAACTTTAATGAAATTAAATATGTTAAAAGAAACAATAGTTGTCGTTCATCTCTAAAAAATTTAGTACAAATTTCGGGTCGGGACGGACCGCGTTTGATTAACTTCAAAGTCCGTAACCCGCCAAAATCTATTGCATTTATTTGCTACCCAATTTCGGTCACACTACACAAAAATGCTGTTATTTCTGTGAATTTTTAATTCAATTCCTAAACAAGCTCAGACGTTAATTTCGCTTATAAGCATTACTGATGTAAATTTAAGTGGAAACATCGATGTCGATGTTCATCGATGTTTTCAAAATGATGTGTGTCAAATATTTTAAAACCATACCATTTGCAGAAGAAAAATATAATTTCTTAGGGCCGTTTTTTCAAAGTACATATAAACCTTATAAGTTGGACAACCTGTCAAATAGAGGCAATTTCGTTTTTTTCCTTCTTCTTTCTAATACACTCTGTGTGGCTTTAAGCAGCGCAACCAGCTTCGCTTCATTTGGAAAACGCTCTCTGTTCATTTTGTAAATAATAATATCATTTTGAACTGCCACCCAAATATGCACTGCTTCAAATCAGTTTCCATGTACAGCGTTGCCACAATTTGAATATTTTTCCCATTCTCAATTTCACGTGATATATACAGTGTGCCACTAATGTCTTCATACAGCATAAATTTGTCAAATTGGCATATAATAAAGATGTTTTGATGCGTTTCTTATATTTATCTTTTATTCACTTAAATTCCGTTGTTATGATACAAAAATTTCTTTAACCCATTAACTACCCATCGAACATTTTTTTCTCAATTTTTTACAAAAAATATTTTGATGCAAAAAAATTCTAGGAGTAACTGAAAAAAAAAAATTTCAAAATTATTTTTGCTAGTATTTTTTATAATTTTATGAAAATTTCTAAAAAGTCACTTTTTGTATGAAAATGAGGTAAAAGGTGTTAAAAAAGTAATTTTTAGGATTTTCAAAAAATTATAAAGAATACTAGCAGACAGACGGACATGGCTCAATCATCTCTTCTGTTGATGCTAATCAAGAATATATATATACTTTATGGGGTCGGAGATGCTTCCTTCTGCCTGTTACATACATACATCACACAAATCTAATATACCCTTTTTGACCATTTTCAATGGGCACTGGGTAAAACGATCGATAAATATTTCGCTGAAGAGGAAAATGATGAAATTGATCAATTGTTGACTTATTTATTAAAATAAAAACCCAATGATGATAATGATATTTTGTAGCTTTTTTAAAGCTTGTTTTAGCTTAAAATCCAGCCTTTATGAGCGCGGAACCTGGCAACACATGTGCAAACTCTCTTCTGTTATGTGCTTCTGTTATGTGCAAACGCTATCGTTTGATCGCGCGGCTACTCGCACTCTCTCATTCTCTTCCTCTCTCTCTGATAACATGAACGCTCGCACTGTTAATCGCTCAAACTGCAGCTCGCGCTCTGTTGCTCGCTCACTGTTGCTCGCTTTCTGTTAACGGACTAGCTCGCTGTTGATGTTGCTCAATCTCTCCGCGCTGTGCTCTCATTGTTACTGCTAGTGAGAACTGTCTTCTGTTATGTGTTAATGTGGGTGTGTTAATTACTTGTTATGCTTGTGATGACTTTGAACTTAGCTAAGCTTACAAATTTGGTCAAAGTTGTTTTACTATATCATATAGCTGTTTAGGAACAATCGGATGCAAAGTAACCTTTAGTATGAAAAACTTAAGACATCGCAGCCGAACTCACAGATAATATATTTGGGACTGTCAACTAAAAACTTCAGAATTATTTATCTTTTGAATCAGTGGTCGCATATTGATGATCGAAGTGTCATTCATTTTAATAAGAATGATTAAAAATTAAGAGATGTTACCAAAATGATCCAACTGTCCTACCCCCATCCAACATTCAAATTTTGTTTCCAAAAGTCTTAGTATGCAAATTTGTTAGTTGAACTGATACCTTTCAATCGGTATATAACTCGACCTGATCGGACAGTCATAGCAAATTTTCTACACCTCCTGCATATATTGCTAGTCGCCTTTTGCACCCTTCGTGCTGCTTTCGTCACTTGCGCGGACTGCCGTTCTTTAAAATAAGATTGGCATTCGGAACATTAAGATAAAAGATTCGTTATACCTAAAACAAATAGTTTTTTGCGCAGTGACAAATGCGAAGAATTATACTCAGATATCCTCGTAGCTCTCTGATCCATACATAAATGATAAATAGAACTCAATTTGTTTTAATTGTTATACTTAATTTGAATATTAGTTGTTATACCTGTTTAGCTTTAATGAAATGAAATATGTTGAAAGAAACGATAGTTTTCGTTCATCTCTAAATAATTTAGTAAAGAGACATTCACACATATTAACATAACAGCAATCGAGCGACTCTCAGCGTCCGTTATTATATGATGATGATGATGACGATGAACAAAGCGAGAGTCAACACGCGTTAACAGAGTCACGGAGAGCGAGAGAGCCGACAACACCTCGAGCGAAGCACAACGTGAGCGAGCCTCAATGCACGTTAACAGAAACAAGAAGAGAGCGAACATTAGTTCAAGCGGGTGACTGCAAGAGCCGACACAAGGGACGACACAAACACACACAGGCTGAAATACGAAATCTGCGAGTTGGCTCCGCGCAGCAACATTCAACGAAAGAGAGCGCTTACAGTAGCCGAAGCCAAAGCATGATAATGCAGCGACCAAAAGCCAAACGAAAAATTAGTCGTGCAGGAAGCGCTTTGCAGAGCAGACCCAGTGGCAGTTCGTCGATCAAACGTCGGAACATGTCAACTGGCTGCATCCGCCACGCAAATCCATAAAGTCACGTGTAACAACTTGTGTTGCGAACTC
>JBAMBJ010003834.1:0-21093 GCA_037043495.1 Drosophila recens | reverse complement strand
TATTTCTTTAGAGTTTCGGTATCTATCTATCTCACTCTCTCACAATAAGTCAAAAGAAATGGCGGTGAAATTAACAAAAAACAGCAGATTGGATCTTTTCGAGACAGCAGACAAAATTCTGCTGATTAACGAGGTGGAAAAGAGGCCAATATTTGTATTTTTTCATTAATTTAGAGGGAGAATCCACGTGAAAAGTTCAAAAGCTCTGCATGTTCATATTTAAAATAAACCGCTGCTGACGCATAGAGTTACCATTCCGTTTTATGTTATTTTTCCGTGCTGCATTGGCAACTCTGGCTTTACGCTCGTCGACAGCTAAATATTGTGCATTCTCCGCCGCTAAAAATTTATCTCACGTCGGTACTAGGATTTAAACGGAGTTGCCAGATAAGGAACGGGCGTTATCCAGCACTGTTTGCATTTAAGCAACAACATGCAGAACTGATTTTGATAAAAAGAGGAGATAATAGGCAATGAAAATGTAAATTATAGTTAATATAGGAGAAATATGCGACGGCAAAGCGCGTATGAGTGAACCCATCGCATTAGAACTTTTTACGTGGATTCTCCCTCTAAATTAATGAAAAAATACAAATATTGGCCTCTTTTCCACTCGTTAATCAGCAGAATTTTGTCTGCTGTTTCAAAAAGAGTCAATCTGCTGTTTTTTGATAATTTTCCGGCCATTTCGTTTGAGTTATTGTGAGAGAGTGAGATAGATAGATAGCGAAACTCTAAACAATTCAATGTTTCGCTGAGCCTGTCAGCTAAATGCAAACAGTGCTGGAAAACGCCCGTTCCTTATCTGGCAACTCCGTTTTTAGTTTCAGTTTAGTTGACGTCCGGACCGACAAGCGGAGATAAATTTCGCTTCTTCTTTTTCACTTTACGCTAGCGTTTTTTTTATATGGAGTTTGACTTACGCTAGGCCTTTTATCTCACGTCGGTACTAGGCTTTAGCTGAGAGGCCTGGCGGAACATCGAACTGTTTAGTTTCACTAAATTAGATAATTTTGTATTTTTTCATTAATATAGAGGGAAATTCCACGTAAAAAGTTCTAAGGCGATGGGTTTACTCACATGCGCTGTGCCGTCGCATATTTCTCCTATATAAACTATAATTTACATTTTCATTGCCTATTATCACTTTCTCTTTTGATCAAAATCAGTTCTGCATGTTCATATTTAAAATAAACCGCTGTTGACGCATAGAATTGCCACTCAACTTTTTGTTATTTTTCCGTGTTGCATTGGCAACTCTGGCTTTACGCTCGTCGACAGCTAAATATTGAGCTAAAAATTTATCTCACGTCAATACCAAGCTTTAGCAACTTGTAATAGACAATTTACACTGAGACAGTTAGGTCCAAATATAAACGCTCTATGGCGTGCCTGTATCGCTACCGGCGTCATTACCGGCCTATTTTTGACAAAATAAAAAGGTGGCAGCTCTGGTCAAAATTGATAATTAATCGATTTGCCACCACAGAAAAAATGACAACTCAAATCAAAATATGAGCGCAGCAAGTAAGAAATTTTTTAAAAATTGTGATTTCTTGTATATACCATTTATAATAATAATTTCTATTTAATATAGAGGAAATGGATAACACGAGGTCAAAAGCCATTCACTCAGAATGGGTGGTTGAGGAAAGTTTGGGTAAGTAATTTGATCAACCAAATTTTTGGAATAAAATTATAAAGACTGTCTTTTTAGGTGAGCCGACTGAGGAGAGTACCGACTCCTGGTATTTAGCGGTGGACGAGTCAACGTTAGATGACTCCCTAGACATGCATCTCCAGAGGATGGAAGAGATATGCAGCACAGCAGCAGGGGCAATGGTGAAGTTGGCCGAAGCTGCAGATAGGTCTGCCACAGCCATGGAAAGCATGGTTAAAATTTTACGTCGCTTGGTCCAAGAATAAAAAAGTTGAAAAACAAAAAAAAATAATTATTTAAATGTTTTTTCTGAAGTTCTTGAGCACAAAAATAGTTCGCCAAAGTAGATCGTATTCCTTCAGCTCTGGATTTTTGGTTAGCCCATACAACCTCGAACCCGAAATCGTCAATATCCGCATGCTCGTGCCAGAGTTCTTTAGCCGTGATTGAGTTCGAGCTCTTAATTCGGTTGTCTAGACCTTTGCCAAGTCGCCGAAATCTTGCTTTTAAGTGGCCAAAAGCATTTTCAACAACCTAGCGTAAGGTCAAACTCCATATAAAAAAAACGCTGGCGTAAGGTGAATAAGAAGAAGACGACATTTATCTCCGCCTGTCGGTCCGGACGTCAACTAAACTGAAACTAAAAACGGAGTTGCCAGATAAGGAACGGGCGTTTTCCAGCACTGTTTGCATTTAGCTGACAGGCCCAGCAAAACATTGAATTGTTTAGAGTTTCGCTATCCATCTATCTCACTCTCTCACAATAACTCAAACGAAATGGCCGGAAAATTATCAAAAAACAGCAGATTGACTCTTTTTGAAACAGCAGACAAAATTCTGCTGATTAACGAGGTGTTAAAGAGGCCAATATTTGTATTTTTTCATTCATTTAGAGGGAGAATCCACATAAAAAGTTCTAAGGCGATGGGTTCACTCATACGCGCTTTGCCGTCGCATATTTCTCCTATATTAACTATAATTTACATTTTCATTGCCTATTATCTCCTCTTTTTATCAAAATCAGTTCTGCATGTTCATATTTAAAATAAACCGCTGATGACGTAGAGTTACCATTCAATTTTATGTTATTTTTTCGTGTTGCATTGGCAACTCTGGCTTTACGCTCGTCGACAGCGAAATATTGAGCATTTTCCGCCGCTAAAAATTTATTTCACGTCGGTACTAGGCTTTAGCGGTTACGCTAACATGAGTCAAAAAAAAACAAGCAACACTGGCGCTTTCCAGCTGTGGCCACACTGAATTATGTGGCAACGCCGCTTAAGCGCGCCAATTCAAAAGGGTAAACTTTATATCAGATAAAAACGCTTTACATCGAATTATGTAAACGGATTCTTTTGTCACCTGTCAGTTGCAAACGCTTGAAGTTTTCTTATGCTTTTTTTTACACCTTACATAGATCCATCAATTTGATTATTTTAAGCGACCCCAAATTGTGGCAAGATAAGTACTTTGCAGTTGCCTTGTTGTTGTTTACTTATTTTTGTTTTGTACTATTTTGTTTACACACATTTTTTTTTGGCTAACGTGCCGGCTCCAACGTCGCCGACTTCACAAATTACCCTTATTTTGGTTGAGAGATAAAGTAAAACCAATTTGGCAGCTAAAAATAACTATAAATTTACAATAGAGCCGGTCGAAGGGCCATCGAAATGAGAGGTTGCCATTTACCACTTAGCACTTGACCAACGCGGGGGCGGGGTTATCGCTACTTAGCACAGTGCGAACAATACATAACGGACACAAATTTATGGTAAACATTCTTGACAACGATCAAATTTACAGAAAGTGAAAACTGTATTATCCATGGAATTCGAAAATATGCCAAATAGATCACACATTAATTAAACTGCACAAGCCTTAAACTTATGCAGCGAACGCTTTTATCAAGAGCGCACTGTATGAAGCCTTTCCATCGTCGCAGACTGTCAGGGTTACCATTTCTGGTGTGGATTACAGCAATTGTAGTGGCACAATTCTCATATGTATGTCTGTATTTTAATATGTATGTATGTATTTACATATGTGTGTTGTGTATTTCTGTGCAATGTTTGTTTAGACTTTTCACGTGTTGTTTTGATTCCTTCTGTTTTGTTGTTGTTGTTTTGTTGTAGAATATTGTTGTTTGCTGTGCAAGGTTAATTGCTCTTTACACACTTATTCTTCTTGTTTATAGAAAAGTCTTGAATTTTAATATTTAATCAGGCATTAGCAAAACATGATTTTGCATGGAATTAGATAAACGTCTAAAGCCGAGTGTCGCCAATAAACAAAGTTGAACTTTGGCAGCTCAAAGCAAACGAAAAACACACACACACACACGCATACTAACACTAACACATACATACACACGCACAAGCGCATAAATTAAAAATTGTTGACCAATTTTGCTCCTATTTGCCCAATTCTTTAAAAATTATTTCCAAATCTGTTTGTGGTTATCATTTATGCGAGGGCTGTCACATTGGTTTCTTGAACAAAGCATTTCACGAAATTGTTAATCATAATTATTTGATAGAACTTTTGGTGCGACCCTCGCTTTGTTTACTTCTTGCCCTAATCTTTTTACACAAAGCTGCCGCGCGACACTTACAAAAATTATGATGGACAAAAAGTCCACTGCTGTTGTTGTTTTTATCAAATGCAACAACAACAACGATAAATGAAAAATAGCATAAACAGGTCGCTGATAAGGCGACAAATTCACTTGTCCATGAATAACTGTAAACACATAAATATGTACATACATATATATTTATGTATGAGTATGTACACACTCATATTCTATTTATGTACATATGTATGTATTACACTCCTTTTGCCTTACAATTCAGAAACTAGAACCTACGACAACAAAAAGGACACGTTGCATGCCGCACGTAGACATGTTGCAGATGTCTCCATGCCACCAAGCACATAAAACACGTAAACAAACTTACATACATACAATTCATACATACACACATATGCATACTCGCACACGCGACACAATTGAATGACATTTTATGCAAGAAGCAGATCAAAGGCAACGGTAAAAAAAAAATATGTAGACACTGCGACCAACTGAGGCTACTGACTCCGCCACAACCAACCGATGACGACGTGCCAAAATCCGCATACAAAAACCAGCAACAACATCAGTTGAGCCGAGCCGAGACGACAACGAACTCCGCGCACGCTCTCTTGTTGCATCGTGTCAACTCTTCTATCACCTCTCTGTACAGAGCGCAGCATCAATGAAATCGAAATGAAAACAAACATGCAAATGTAAATGAGAACGTCTGTGTATCAGAAACTATCAGCTGTTGTTGTTGTTGTTGTTGTTTTTGTTGCTGTTGTGAAGCCGGCTGCCGACAATAGGCGCAACACGTACGCCAAAAAAAATAAATGGCGTTGCGGAAATCTCGAAAACACGAAAAAAAAAAACCTTGAAAAGAGCGCCAAACGCACAAAAGCAACGCAAAAAAAGAATGACAAGAACAAAGTAACCAAAACACAGATGTTAAATCAAAAGAGACTGAGCGAAAATAGAAGTTGAACTGAGCTTCTAAATACATTCTTACACACATATGTACATATGTATATACTTGCAGACAAACACACGCTTCTACATACATACATACACATACAGTAAATATATACATACATACGCATTATTTGGTGTTTTGCTTTTCTTTAACAATCCCAATTACAACTGTCGCGTGTATGTGTATGTATGTACATGTACATATGTATGTGTGGCGCATTTTAATAAGCCGGGCACAGATTAATAAGGCACACAATATGTACATACATACATATGTATGTATAATAAGCGTGTACGTATGTATTTATGCATGCGAATGTAATTATTTCAAACTACGCAGTCTTTTTTATATTTTGGCAACTCCCGACTCGCGTGTGTGAATTAATGTTAAGTATGCCGCCCACGAATGTAAGCGAATTAAAGTTTTGCCATTTATTTTCTAAGGAGCAAACATCAAACTACATATCTTTCAAATCGATAACAGCTATAAATCAATAGCTAACCCAATTAGTAAGTATGCAAGTTAATAACGACAACAGCAAGATCAAATACATACAAACAACAATGGAGTTTATTAAGCCAGGATCTGAGCTGCATACCAAGCTCGAATTAACATTGGGTCGTGTGCCATGCTTGGTTCGTGTATTGGATAAGCGTGACTTTGCTCCAATGTACAATTTCTATGAGAATGTTATTGATAAATTCGATTTGCAAGGTAACTAATGCACATTCTCTTGAACCTGTTGTTGTTATTGTTTAATGTTAATTGCTTGCATGCAGTGGCGCTTGGATGTTACGTGACGCTTTGACAGTCAGCCGCGTTATTCTTATACACGTCCACACACACAGACACGGCCAGAGAGAGAGAGAGAGAGAGAGAGAGACAAACACATTTAAATAAAGCCCGAGTGCATTGCACTCCGAACGAACAACAACAACGGCACTACAACAACGGCAAATTGGCGCTGCTGTGGGCCATGTGCAGTCTAAGCCAACTTGCAGCTTGTTGTGCTTGTTGCCTACTAAATGTAAATACATATGCATATAATCGTAAGCCTATGTACATACATGTGTACGTATGTATGTACATATGTCAACTGTCCACATAACAGCTGATGGACTACCGCTGTTAAACTTGCATATTTCTTATGCTTTCAAATTCTGCTATCATAACATTTTCGCGTGTCTTCTTGTCACTGTTAGTTGCACCTGCTGCAGGATCGCTGTTAAAGAGACTAATTAAAAGAGGAGAATGGGCAGCACTATTTGAACAAGACAAAGTATACAACAAAAACAAACACAACAACATATGTATGTATGTATAAACGTACAATACGTGTGCGGTAAACACTCATGCGTGTGTGTGTGTGTGCGTGAAGCAATGAAGTAGAAGTAGAACAAAAACAGAAAACTCGCTCGACCATTCGACCGCCTGTTACAATTGTATGTGTTCGTATGTACGTACATATGTAGTCGTGTATGTGTGAATGTTGTCTGGCACATTGAAAGCCCCAGTTCATCAGACAGTTTGTCACACCGACCCAAATAGGTTTTTTCATTTACTTTATCAATAAACAAACAAACTACCGTAAATTTACATGTATTTGAACGTTAAATTTCTCTTAATTCCATTGCATCGTTGAGCATAAGATGTGAAATGGTTTGAGAGTCATTGGCCGGCATGCAACATCTGTTGTAGTTGTTGTTGTTAATAATACTTATGGCTGCCAAAGCAATACATGTGTACATATGTATGTATGTATAAGTATATTCGTGTCTGTTTGTGTTGTATTTTTCTGGCAACGTCGGCGGCGCAGCCCTTCCATGCTCGAACTCCCCTCCACACTCATAGCTCTCACACACACGCACAAGTTTCCAAAGCGGCGCTGCTGCCTTTGCCGCTTCTGTTACAACGCCGCCGTCGCTGTGTTTTCATTTCTTTTCGCCGCAACAGTCGCTGTCAAAACGAATTGGAACTCGCCAGTGAACGGTTGTGTTGAACGGAAAGAAATCAAAGAAGCAACAAGAAGCAGAAACAAGACAAATAAGAAGAAGAAGAATAACTTTAAAGAGGAGCAACAAAGTGTAATACGCAAAAGCAAACAAATCTGCAACTTTTTTTTTACTTTGTAAATCGTGAAGGAGTTGTGTGTGTGTCGTCTTTAAACCGGTTGTTAAATGCGCGCTGCAACAATAAATTCAAAAGCAACAAAAACAACAACAATTGCAGCAGTTAAGCAACAACGTCAGCTTGCACACTGTTTTTTGCTTGCCTGATACAGGGACAACAATAAAAACAGCGAACAGAGGAAGAAACAAAGGGACAAAGAGAGTGCAATCTCTGTTCTTATTTTACCGTAAAGTTGGCACAACAACAAGGTTGAAAATGGCATTCTACGTTGTAAGCCGCGGCCTTTTGCGCACTTCAAGAGAAATCCTGGAACGCAATATGGGCGTGACAGTGGGCGCACTGCAACACCAACAACAACAGCAGCAGCAGCAGCCCCTCTCCACCCTGCCGCATTCAACGGGCGATTACAACAATAATGTAAGCGTCTGTTTATATATGTATGTACATGTGTGTGTGTGTGAGTGAGTGTATTAATTTACATGCATATGTATTTACAAGAAATGAGGCCGTTGTAAGTGTGTGTGTGTGTGTGCGAGAGCAAGATAGAGTTGGGTTTGAGAAGCATTTAGTAAGCTTAAAGGGAAATTGGGAACAGTCAAATAGAAATGTATGGATAGAAAAATACATACATACATATATGTACATCTGTATGTATACAAGATATAAGAATGTATGTAGATCAGTAAATTTTGCTCGTTTAAATATTGTATATCAGTTCACACTGTTATTCTCTCTAAACACTTAATACCCTTTAGTTCCCCCTTACCACCAATCAATACTGCCAAAAACGCACGTCTTTCGTTGCAACAACAACAACAACAACAATTTCAGTGCTGAGTGAGGGCAACTTTCAAAACCATCCCCCAAAAACAAATACACATGTAGAACGTCTCAAAACTACGCAAATTTTGATGGTGGCAACAACAAAGCATGCGCAAAGCGCCAAAACCCAATAACAATAACAAAAAGAAAAACAAAAACAAAAACAAATGCTGCTCGAAAAGGAAGTCGATGATGACAGCTGAGCCTTGCACAGTTTTGCAGTCACCGATACGTTTAGCCGTGACTGGAACCATGTAAATTTCTTTTATTTTCACTTTGTTCTAGCAAGTGCCAGCACCTTCTTCCATTCTGTTTTTTTTTTTGTTGTGTTTTGCAATTTCCTTCATTTTGTTGACTTCCTTTCGACTTTGTTTTTGTTTAGCTTAAAACAGTTAACATAAACATAAATCAAATGTTTTTTGTGATCTTGTTTTTCGAGCCAACCTTATGCATGTGTGTGTGTGTGTGTGTGTGTGTGTGTGTGTGAAAAGAGGCTTGTGATTGTTTGGTATTTGCATATTAGCCAAGTTAAAAGCCAAAAAACTTGTTTTAGTTTCTATGGTTGCGGTGATAATGATATCATCATCATTATCATATTCAAACCAACAGCATTCATTCCATTATCAAAACAGTTCACAAAATTCGAGCTCTCTGAAGTTGTTGACAAGCTTTTGAGTTTTGTAATTAAAACCAAAAAAAAAATAGAAAGAAGAAAAAAGAAAAGTTGTATACAGTTATCTCGAACAAACTGTCAACAATCCGAAAACTCATTAAAATGTACACACACATGCAAAGCGAACACAATAAGATGACATGTTATTGTTGTATTGAATATCGATCGCTCTCAAGTACTTCACATGCACGTGTGTGTGTGTGTGTGTGTAAGTGTGTTTTTCTCTTGCTGTCAAGCACAAGGTCAAGGATGGAAGACAATGGAGATCACATGAAAACAACTCCAACTGCTTACTCTCGGAGTTGGGGATCCGGTTGTGCACTGCTTGCGCGTGTGCGCCACGTGGTAATTCAAGCAGTGGGTGACTGACGATCTCAGGGCCGCTTTCAAAATCTTTGTAGAGAAACCGGTTCAAAACAAGAATCCAGAAGAACTGACCTTAACAATAAAAACAACAACTCGCACATGTAACTAGAAGCATATTGTTATTATTTGCTCATGCACGCATACATGTTTACATAAGACTGAAGGGCGCGAGAGCTTCCAAAATTGTGTTAATGCAACAGTAAACATAAACAACAACATTAATGTAATTAATTTATGTGATTGTTGTTAGTTTGCAACAATAAAAAGTATCGAAATTTTAAATGGAGCAAGCAAGCAGTGTGTGAGCAGCAAGCAGTTTTAGCTTGCATTACGTCAGTGATACCAATTTGACCTTTTTTTTTTGGATAGATTTGTCTGGTTTTTCACTGCTTTAGCCGGGAAAAATCTTAAACATCTTCTATCCGAAAATCTGGCGCTTATTTTCGATTCAAATAAATTAAATCCAAAAAGGATTCGATGCTGCCAAATTTGGGAGTTTTTTGAAAATGGAAACGATATAAAAGCGAAAACACTTTCCCAGTACCCCAAAATTCACCTCTTAAAAGTGGAGAATGTTGAAATAACCCTTTTTCAGAAGTGGTCACTTTCGCTCTGACCTTTCTATCGTTGCCAAGTTTTTAGCAAAGTTAGTTTGGTTAAAATTAAATTGAGGAATCGTCTAGAAATATAATTACAAAGAAAATGTCGAAAAAAATCATTGCAGATGTTTTGAAACTATTAAATTAAAAAAAAAAGATAGGAAAAAAAGTTTGACCGGAATTTCTGTCTTTTTTTATTTCTAGTGTTTTTTTTTTTTTAGCTTTTTTCCCGGTTTTCTTTAGCCGTTTTGTTTTTTTTTTCGAAAATATTTGGCATCACAGATTACAGTGCCTTACAATCTATTACTCTCATGCAAAATTCAACTATTAAAACCTTTTCTTTATCCATTTCAGCGTCTGGCGGTGCTTAATTCAAATTGTGCCACACATTTGGTAGGGCATTTAATGTCCGGTCGCACAGGTGTGATTCAAGCAGTGCGCCAATATTCAAAGAAAACCGTTAGCGCGGCCACATTGCGTCGCGACGAAAGCGACAGCGACTCGGATTCGGACGACGAGTTCGAGCGACGTCGCCAAAATGCTAATGTCAAGCGTAGCGAGCGGGTAAGTGAACGAACTTTGGCTGACACGTGGCCAGAAATACAAATCAAATTGTGTATGCTTGAAACGAGTTTATGAAATTGGATTTTGCTTTTTTGGCTCAATGTCGTCGTTTTTTGAACTCGCTGCTTCTTGTTGTTGTTTTAATGTGTTGTAACGAGTGGGTGGCGCAAGCGCACAAGCAGTGTGGTTCGTGTCTTGGCTAAACGTAGTTGAATAATTTCGTCAAGTGCAAGCAGTGTAACAGTACAAAGCAGTGCACAGCGTATACGTTAAACAAGCAGTTACACAATTTGAATTTGTAATTTGTCATTTTTATAATTATCACATTCCCTTTTTTTGTTTTTATTGATTTGTGTCTTAGGGCGACTCTGAGTTTTGGCGCCGCAAGATGCGCACACTGCACCGCATCATGGACGTTAATCACGACGGCGTCATCTCCTACGACGACTTCAGTTTGCTGGCCAAACGTTTCAGCGACTTGGGACACTTGTCGCCCGAGGTGGCCGCCGAATTCACCGATGTGATCAAACAGACGTGGGAGGAGCAGTTTGGCGAGATAACGCCATATAATTTGGTCAATGCCGAGCAGTTTCTAACCGATTTGCATCATCGACTGAACGATAAGAAAATGGCCAAGCGCATTGGACGCTTTCTGCCCTATTTGTTTAAGGTAAATTTAATATTTGATACCTCATACGAATTCCGAACACTTTTTAAGGAATTTTAAAAACGAAAAAAAAAACCAAGAATAGAATTTTAGGAATCCAAAATTGGGAATAATAAATTAGGAATTTCAAAATAAGGGCCGTTTTTCCAATGAACATATGTATAAACCTTAAATGTTAGACAATCTGTCAAATTGAGTCAATTTCGTTTTTTCAATAACCTAGTAGGCAATGTTGTACATAAGCTCTACTGGGTGCTTCATCCGACATATTGGCCAAATACGTCTGATAGTAAAAGCAGTTGAGGAAGCAGTAGAGAAGGCAGTTGAAAAAGCAGTTTGAAAGCCGTAGCTCCGAAAAATAAAAATGCAAACATTCATCTCTTCATTCATCTCTTTGTTTTTTTTAGAATGGTAGAATGGTAGATTCTTTTAATCTTGGTAATATTCATCTCTTCATCCGAATCTTCCAAATAGTCAATTAAAAGCTATCGGGAGTGCCACAGAAATCGCTTTCGCTTGAATTTCACTTAAATTTGTATGAAATTGAATTTCGCTTGAATTTCACTTAAATTTGTATGAACCCCCGATAGCTTTTAATTGACTATTTGGAAGATTCGGATGAAGAGATGAATATTACCAAGATTAAAAGAATCTACCATTCTAGACAAAATTGTTCAAGGAGTTGGATAACAGTGCATTTATTTGAAGATTTTGGTTTTTAAAATTGGCTTTAACAAGCGCAATCACTTCTTTTATTTTTTCGGTGTTGAATTTGCATAATTCCGTCTTTTCATTGTGTAATTTTTCGATGTGATTTATAAATTTATATTTGATTAAAAAACCCAAATTTCTTATGGAACATATAATTTGATTTATAATCCTATGTAAACTACTACTATTTTTAACTTTATTGAGACATTGAAAAAACGGCCCTCAGAGTACAAAAATAAGCAAGAAACTAATTGGGAAAAGTTTCTTTGGTTTTGCTGTCATTGGTTAAATTCTTTCGAATAGTTTTATACATTCTTCAACTAGCTCTGTGACAGAACGGTGGGTTGTGTATGTTGAAAAAAATGTGAAAATATGTAAGCAACAAGCAACGGTCTAGTATTACTACTCAAAGCATACGAAGAACACAAAAATTATAAAATTATTAAACTTTTAGATAAGATGGCACACAGCATGCATATGTGTATATTCATGTAGACCCTGTTGAAATCGAGGTTCTGATTTTAAAATAAATGGTTCGACTAATGTTGTCTTTTTGCTAATAGGAAAAAGCTGAAATCTAAAGTATTTTATTAAAATATTAATCAAATATTTTTGATTTTCGCTTTTCCTAATTTTTGTTTTCCAAACTTTTTTCCCCCCAATTTTTGTCTTTCTAATTTTGAATTCCCAATAACTGTATTAATAATTTCGGATTCGTAATTTTGGATTCCTAACTTTTCGATTCCTAATTTTGGATTCCAAATATTTTTTTTTCCGAATTTTCGTATTCTAAGTAGTATTTTTCGACATTCGTATATAGAAGCGGAAATTGAAGTAAATTTTAAATGAAATTCATTTGGTTTTGAAGGCTGTTGACTTCGATCATACCGGCCATTTGGATCTCGAACAATACAAGCTCTTCTTCCGCTGTCTGGGACTGACCGAGGAGGATGCAGCCGTTTCATTCGCTGTGATAGACAAGAATGGCGATGGCCAAGTGTCGCTCAAGGAGTTTGTGCATTTGGGACGTCAGTTCTTTTTAACCGAGGACGATACCAAAATATCGAAAATGTTCTGGGGACCCTTGATCGCTGATCATTGACGCGTTGCCGTCACTGCTGTAGATCAATATGTTCACGATGCAAACACAATTGTAAAGCCAATGCTACCAACAACAAACAGAATACCAACAACAACAACGGCCAGTTGGCCGTATCTACAGCATGTGGCGCCTCACAAATCGTTACCATTTAAAAGGCAAATGACCATCGACAGCAACAACAGCTACAATAACAACAACAACAACATCAACAACATCAACATCACAAACATCAGGAACATCATTAACAGCAACAACACCATCAACTTGATCAACATTCGAAGCATGAGCATTTACGATTATTTACGTCAACATTTCAATCCAGTTGCCAGCAAGAAACGTCAACGTCGCTACTCCGCTGGCGACAATGATGAGCTGCCTCCTCCGTCGCCCAAGGTGCGCAAACAACACCAGCAACACCATCAATGGAATCAATGGAATCACTGGGAACGGCATGAGGAGCGTGGCAAAAAGCATGGCGCGAATTCTACTATGCATAATTATGATATAAGATTTTTTTTCTACATTAATTCGCTAATTTTATTCACAATGTCGTGTCGTCAATACGAAGGCGATGATTTCAAGCATTTCATTGTTAATCACATCAAGGAATTCGATCGATTGCGTCGCAAGGCACGTAAACGACGCAAGCGACGAATGAGAGCAACAAAAACAACAACGGCTGCAACAACAACAACAAAAATTGCAGGAATATCAACTGCCACAAATGCAACACCAGCCAAATTGCAATTGTAAAATGTTGCGTCAGCTTATATGTATGTTTTAGATCAGCGGTGGGCACGCATGGGCTCCGGGAGCTAGCGGCTGCTCCCGAATTAAGATTTCCTGCCCGCCGCTGTTTAAGATAATAATTATGTACTGTACTACAATTGATATATACAACAAACGACAACAACTATGATATACAAATAATAAAAATTACAAAAAAAAATAAAATGTGAAAAATCAAGTTAACATTTGTCGTTGTATTGCATTTGCGAATAGAAAAAAGGGTAGAAATTGAATTTAGCTTCAGAATATCAGGGTGTCAAACCGAAACGAATATCGACTTCTGCTACGGATTCGGTTAACTTTCCACTTTAATTTTTGGTTAACGGTTATGTAAATAATATGTTAATAAGTAAAGAAGAATTCTTTGATTTAAAATAATAAGATCTATTTAATGAGATCAACATTAAAATTCAAAATAAAAACAAGGGGTCTTCGCCTCGGCTACAGTCGAGTTTGCTCGACCTTGAGATACCCTGTGCCAGTCTCCATAAAATAGATTATTGGTTATAATAGAATTAGTAATAACTATGTAAGCATACAAAACATAAATATTTAACGCCGTTCCAGTTTGCTGTATGATATAGTAGTCCGATTTTAACCAAATTTGGTCAGGATGCATGAGACCTTCCCGTTTGCATCTTTTGTCAATTTGGTCGAGATATTTAAACAACAAAAAAGTTTTTCAAACGGAGACTTGATTTTCGACTGTTCGTTCCTATGGCAGGTATATGATATATGGGTCCGATCGAAATTTAAAAACAAATTAGATCTGCGTCCGGTATCCAGGAACATACATACCAAACTTGAGTATCTAGCTATTATAGTTTCTGAGATCGCCGCGTTTAAACAGACGGGCAGACAGACAGATGTTGATGCTGATCAAGAATACTATATACTTTATGGTGTCGAAGATGCTTTCTTATTAAAACAATTATTGTCAAAATGAGCCGTCAGAAAGCACGGTCGGTTCAGTACAGCTTTCTCAATCGTGTACACAAGATCGATAAAATGTCTTTCGGTTCAAAATCACATAGCTTCGTAAATACTGCAGATATTGACTTGAAATTAAGGAATATTCCTGAAAGTTTTACAATCGAATAAAATGATTTTTAAAATATAGATTTATGGGTTATTGATGGGCACCCATGAGTATGATTTATTTAACAAGTATGATGTTACTTGGTTGATGGTTGGTAAAGAAGAGAGAGATATGTACAAGAGTACTAGTGATGCTTAATACAAATATATCGAAATATCGATATAATAATATAAAATATCGTATCGGAAATATTGGGGATGCAAGATCACCACAGATTTTTTGGGCCCGATAAAGGAGGTTTCCCCTTTATCTTTTATTTTATTTTTTTGATTTTGCCAAGGTCTGTCATGAGGAGGAGTTTGACTGCAACTGAGATCATAAGGATTTCTGTAGTCAGGCGCAACAACATATTTGTAAATTGTAGGTGGGTCGTTAACATATTTAACGCAAAGCTGCTGAAAGTTGCGAACGTTACGTTGCGGACGTTACACTTTTTACACACACACACTTTTTTTCAGATAATTAATACAGTCGAACTTGTGTATGTGTGTGTGACCGGCCAGCGTCACTATTTCTATATCCCTCTAGCAATCGTTATCCAAATGCACCGTCTGTAGAGCCTCCAATACCGTATCCAATTTAAAAACACAATGTAATTTACTTTAACTTCAATTTTTATATTTTATATTTTCTCTTTTGTAAAACACGTCTTGTCACTTCAATTTCCATACACAAAGAGAAAGATCAGAACGAGTAGTTCCACTGAACCAGTGTGGCCAGATCACATATGTATGAGCAGAGCGCTTTTGCTTCACGATAAATATAACTATCGATATAAATTGTTAGAACCTCTTTTCCAACAGAAAAATTACGCAATGAAAAGACAAAATTATCCAAATTCAACACCGAAAAAATAGAAGAAATGGTTGCGCTTGTTAATGCCAATTTTAAAAAGCAGAATCTTCAAATAAATGCACTGTCATCCAACTCGTTGAACAATTTTGTCTGGAATGGTAGATTCTTTTAATCTTGGTAACATTCATTTCTTCATCCGAATCTTCCAAATAGTCAATTAAAAGCTTTATTTGCATTTTTATTTTTCTTTTTCGGAGCTTCGGCTTTCAAACTGCTTTTTCAACTGCTTCCTCAACTGCTTTTACTATCAGACACACCTGGCTAATATGTCGAATGAAGCACCCAATATACAGTGGCGGCAGAAATAATAGGGACGCAAAAATGTTGCTGCTTCTTTTTGCTATTATTCTCATCCCTGCAAGATCAAATACATTTTAACGCTTAGACTTAACACATACAGGCCTGTTTTGAATTCCGAACGTTTTCAAAATATAAAAACGAAACGAACGTTTTACTATTTGCTGTTCCGAACTCCGAACGAAATTAACTTGTTTTTACTTTTCGAGCTCGGTTTCGAAAACGTTTCGATAGCAGTAAGTCATCGACCGTATCAGCTGCCATGAAGAGGAAGAAATTGCTCAAATAATAACAAGCTAAGTTAATTTTTTAAAATGCCATCAGCTTTGAATATTGTTTGCTTTCAGGCCAAGCTGATTGACCTGTGAATGTGCATATTCATATTGACACGAAGCAAATGATCCAATTATGGAGAACCAGAGTTGACATCAAATCAAAAATAAAAGCATTCAAGCTTCAATTTGTATCTTAAATACGATTAGATTTATTTAAAACTATTTTTGAAAATTTATCGTATATTTATGTATTGATAACAAAAATGAAAGTGGAATTCAGAACGGCTCGATTTAGTCATTGATGCTCGGTTTTGTTTTTCATGCAATATTTTATTGATGCTTATAAAAAAATTCTTTTAAATTATACTTCAACTATTTAGAGATAAAGTAGCAATGTTAAATGTTTCTAAAAATGTTCAACATTATTATAATTATCAGTTTATAATTTTAGGTATTTATTTTAATGCTTTAAATGACATTTTCATTTAAAACCGGTGACTCTAAAGCACACGTTTTGAAAACGACAATTATTGTCGATTTTCGGAATTCGGAACAGCAATCAACTCGTTTTGTGGCAAATCGACTCGTTTTCGGAATTGAGAACAGGCCTGAATATATAAAATAGTTCTTTGCATAGCAAACGGAGTTTTCTCTTTGACCAAAGCGTTACATCAACAAAGGATTTCGACGCCGCAGACACAGCGAGCAACTTAAATGTATTAAGGGTCGCAGTCGAGCCACATAACAGCTGCCCAAATCGCAAAAGGCCGCAGCAGCCACAACAACTACAACAATTGCAACAACAGCCAGGGATAATGCCTACATTAAAATAAGTTTTAAAAACTAAGCAACGTCTCAAAGCAAAATCAACAACATTAAATAAAAAAAAAATTAAGTAAAACCGAACAGAGTTGCCAGAACATGTAGAATATAAATTTCGTTGCAAAAATCTCAGGCGCGGCTTCCCCAAGAAACACAAAACGAATAAAGAGGTGGAACAAATATATGTACAGGGGCAGCCAGGGTTGCCAGGGAAGCCAGGTCGCATGTGCACCAGTTGGGTGACTATGGCTTGGGTCAGGGCTGTCAGCTCACGTGTGCATTATTGACAATTCTCTGTATTCGAAAATCATCAGAGAATTATAGAGTCGGTAAATCCATATTATGAATTGAGTCTTAAATCATAATGTTAAAATTGCCAAAAATCGAGTTTTCGATATATCGTAAAATATTCGGTGTCAAATATTCTGTGATCTCGGATTTTCTTAAAACGATTTCATTTTTAGACTAAAACTTCGTTGCACGCATTTTGTTGTGATGTTAATCGATTCTTAAAATGTTCAACATTATTATAATTTTCAGTTTATAATTTTTAGGTATTTATTTTAATGCTTCAATCGGCATTTACTTTTAAATCCGGTGACTCTACAGCACACGTTTTGAAAACGACAATTATTGTCGATTTTCGGAATTCGAAAAACAATCAACTCGTTTTGTGGCAAATCGACTCGTTTTCGGAATTCGGAACAGACCCGTATAAGTCTGGATTTAACAATTATTCCCTGAAAAAAAATTCATGCTTAAATCAGAAATTTGAAAACTATTTTCTTTTCTGTGCAGATAGATAATTTTTAAAATGGATTTCGCTGCTCTGTCTTAATCTCATTTCTTTTTCCCTTTTCGTCTTGCGCTTTATGTCTCTCTCTCTCTCTTTCTGCAGGCTAGATGTGTCTATCTAGCCTACTTTCTTACTCTCTTTCTCTCTCTCTCTCTCTTTTTCACTCTTTCTCTTTCTCTCTATCTTTTTCTCTCTCTCTTTCTCCCTTCTTTCTTAAATGGCCTTTTCATCTTCACTTCTGTCTCATTTCATCACTATTCCGGTCCCTTTCTTTTCCACTTACAATATCTCTCATTTTCCCTTTTCTTTTTAGGCCTCTTTCTCTTTCTCTTCTTTCTTTATTATTTTACTAATATTTACTTATGTATTTATTATGATATTTATTATTTCTTTTCCTCGTTCTTCAACTATTTTTTCTGTTATTTCATTCAATAGTCCTTCCATCTTCCCTTTCTACCTCTCTCTCTTTCTCTCTGTCTCTCTCTTCTTACAAATCCCATAGAAATTCAGAGTAACTCCAATGTAGGGCAGCAACACTTGACCCCCAGGCCCCTAAAGTGCATTTCGCCCATTTCGAGTTTGAGGCTCGTTTCTCCCCCCTCCCCTTTCTCCAGCAATTCTCCACAGTCTTTTTTTCAGTGTAGGCAATGAAATTACGAGTGCATATGCATTGCCACCTACCAAAAGCCGCTTTAAACTTCTTTCTCTCTCTCGAGCCTCTCTCTTTCTCTCTCTCTCTCTCTTTGCCCAGCCACTGACAAACGTCAAAATATAATTTTTGCGTGGATTTGCGTCAACAACAACAATAATAAATGTTGTAGAATAACAACAACAACAGAAAAAATAGAGAATAGAAAATTTTTTAGCACTTTTACATACATCCAACTGGTGCCTGCTGCTTATCGCAGTGCTGCCAACATTAATGTGGCCTATGTGACTGGAGACTGAGCCAAATATGAGCACAGTGGAGAGGGGGGGGGGGGGGGGTTGTTGGTAGTGTGTGAGGGAGGGGAGGGGAGTGCATGTCCTACAGTGAGACATAATTTTTAATAATCTACAACACGACCGGGTTGAAAAGCGACAGCACTGGGAGTCTCTCTCTCTCTCTCTGTCTCTTTCGCGCCCTTTTCCTCTCTTTCTTTACCAAAAATACGCGCATGCAAATGGCTTAATTTAATATATAATTATACCCTGTAAATGGCAAGTATCTGAATATTGGCCTTGCCAAAAGGAAAACAATCGGAGCCTATAAATTTTGTGAATCGCATTGAAATGAGATATTTCAAATGCCTGGCCCAATCAATATACCCTAGAGCAGCGGTGGGCACGCAGTGGCTCCGGGAGCAGCGACTGCTCCCAACAATTTTCCGCCTACTGTTTTAGTTGTTATTGTTGTGCTTTCGAATTCAGATTTCGTGCCCACCGCCATTTCAAAACCGGCTGAGAATCTTACTACTAGGGATCCACTTTATCGATGCTAATTTTTACTTTGCTTAGTTTCCCTTGTTTAGTAAAATTATAGTTAAAAATGTTTGTCTCCGTTTTTTCTGGTCACCCTGTAAGGTATTTAAAATATATATACGGAACCAATTCTGTTTTCTTTAAATTAAGTATTAAAAAAATAGCTCTTTTGAGGTAAACCAAGTTTTACCGAAAAAAATCTTTAACTTTTTGTGCAATTTGTGAAAACATTTGTCACGAAGAGCTGCCATTAGTCTGGCAGACAGTCGCTAGAGTTGTCGAGCAACTTTTATTTTGTCGCGCCAATTGCTTTTAAATTTTTTGTTGCTAAACAAATTAAATTATTATTTAAATGAATTGATTTTTATAAATTAAATAAGAAAAAAATGAAAAACTTATTGTTCTGTAATGATGAACCTAAAAAAGTCGCTAAACAAACCCTGGGTAATTTAATCTGAGAAGGTGTCAGCCTACTTCGAAAAGATTGGTGAAAATGCTATAAATAATTAAATCTCTCGAGGCTCTGTGGCACCTAGGAAATTTCCGTGCGGAAATGCTTTCTGCGGAATGTAAATTCGCTTGCTACTTTTGTGGCACGCCTGAAAAGGATTTTTTATACTAATTACAGTTAAATGCTATTATTACTTATCATCCTACTATCAAACAGTGTAAGTGTAAGTGCCTAAAAGCATGTAATAAAAAAATATTTAAAATTTATTTTAATAAGTAACGAATATCCTTTAGTCGGGAGCTCGACTATAGCCTTTCCCACTTGTTTTATCTTGGTTTGATCCTCAATACTAGGAACGAATGTTGAAGCAATCTATTTTTATTTTTCACATTAGATACCTCAGAATATTCAAGTTTTGATATTAATGAATCGTTAATTTTACTTGTAATTGCAATTCAATAATTTTATTTTCACATTTAATTTAAATATATATTTTTGTATTGGCGGCTTATGGCTTAAGAATAATTAAATAAATCAATATTTCAATAATAAAAAAAAATATGGCAATTATTTAATTTCACTCGCCTCAATTACAAGACTCTTCTGCTTATTTACTTTTTGGTATATTTATCAAGACTTTAACATATTTGGCCTTACCTATGCGCAGTATCTTTGAGGTCGAGCTTACTCTATATATATATTTTTTTTATTATTGTTGTTGGCCTTTTGGGTTCGCCAAGGTGCTAAGGATACTGCTGTGCACATGTATAGGAATATTCACGCAGATTGTCTTGTCTAAGCCAGAGATTGATGCTGCTGCCTGCAACGAGAAAGCCACCCACACAACAACCACCTCACACCCCATATCCCACACCTAATCCCTATCCCCCTTCCTCCATCCCAATTTCAATCCCTGTGCCGTAATTAAATTATCATGCGAGCAACGTAAAGTTGCCTACTTTTAGGCTGAGACATTGTCGCCTGCATATGTAAAGAAGCCAGAGCGCATGAGGGAGGGGTAGCAGTTTGTTGGTGCACTGAAAGAAATATCATTCTAAAATTAAAGCAAAGAATCGTTTCTTTCTTTTTTGCATGCATCTTTTAAGTATGATTCAGGTTAAAACGCCGTAAAACTCAGACTTAAAGTTCTATTATTATTTTACTTTATCGACTCAAATTAAAAATTAAAACTAGCAATATAATTTAATGTCATTAAATTGAATAAACTACAAAATAAATATATATTATAATATTTATACATAATAGTAAAATAAAATAAAAAAGTCAAAATTAAGCTAAAGTATTTAGGGGTATTCCAGTGTAGAGGCCTGAATTTCGTCCGGTTTTTGAAGCGCTGTACAAAGAAAAAAAAAATATTTTTACTATAACTTTTTTTATCATTTGTAAGT
>JBAMBJ010003833.1:0-20655 GCA_037043495.1 Drosophila recens | reverse complement strand
TTAGTTATAAATTTTTGTTCTCTTTTTAATGTAACTATTATTGGTTTTAAAAAAATTTTTTGTTTTAAACTTCGATTTTATTAACAAATACGCCATTTTTTTGTCAGTATAATTACTTGACACACTGTGTATTGAAGCATTTGAAAGATCAAACTCTAAAAGTCGCAAAAAAAACAGACATCGACATACACAAACTCTGACCAACTCATCTGGACTCCATCACAGGCCATGACATGAAAGTGTCCGACAGCATTTCATTCATTTTTGAGCCCGGGAAGCAATTTGAGTGGCTGTCCCCACACACTCCAAACCCCTCTCACTCCACCCCACCCTTACCCCTCCATTACCCCCTGCCATCGCTTGTTTACTGGCTGACAAGTGCTGTACGTCCGGCTGCGTTTGCGGAAATGAGCAAATGACTAATGACTGACCAGAGTCAAACGTCCCCCCGTCATCACTCCCTCCTCATCCCGCTTTGACTACCCAGTCGGAGCAATTGGGAAGTGTGCGAGCAAGTCGCATGTTGCTTGGACTGCGCTTCAATTAAAGTATCGCAGGAAATTGAACTTTTAGTCAAGACCATGTGATTGGAAGGGGGAAAGTGGGTGGGGCAAGGATACGGGCAGTGGTACAGCATCAATCGTTATGTTACCTACTTGTCTTGCTGTTTTAGTTGTGCTCAAAGCTGGACTGTATCCGTATCCAGTTGTTGCATATGTTAGTACTCTCTTTTTCTTCTTGCCGACTAAAGTTTGAAGAGCACTTCCCTTTAACACTTTACACACACACACACTCCAATCACAACAACATTGAGAACAACAATATTCACTTTTTGGTGGCTGTAAATTCTTGCTCGATTTCGTAACCGTTGCACCTGTAATGCCACGATTACATTCAAGTTTCACGCATTCGAAAAATTCGCCATGGCGAATTACGACAAACGACACGGAGCGTCGCGGCTTCTTCGACTACGTCTGCCGCTGCCACTACCGCTGCGCCGCTGTTGTCGCGCCAAACAACAAACGTGTACTGACACATCCGCACAACATTATGCGCATTTCATGGCCGACGACCTTCGCCGTGAGCTTCGTTTTTAGAACACCCACGAAGCGCAAATCCGAAGACGAGTTCCGATGAGCGGACGCCAGCATACAATGAGAAAAACATTATCCTAGGCGCAAGAGACGAACATTAAAAGCGTGCCAAAAGTGCAGCGAGCAGCATTAAGCGTATAAGAGCGAACAATAAAGAGCGCCGACCGACGAAAGAGAGCTTGAGCATGCGCAGAGCTGGCGACTGCTCTCGCATAATTCAGTGTGGCAATGCTGCAGCCCAGCATCGTTGAAATTCAAAAAACGGACAAGGATTTGATGACGCTTGACAATAAAGATGAATGAATGAGTGGGACTAGCAGCACTGAGATGGTTGAGGACGGTGGGGGTGGGGGCGTTGAGTGAGGTGTGAGTGGGACGGTGTGAGACTGAAAGTCTGTCCTCTCAGGTCAGGCGATGCGCCCTTTGACCGCAGGTAACGGCCGGCAGCTAATAAGCTTGAGCCCAAAATGTGTTCGTCGAATTTATCGTAAAACATGCCACGCAAACAGGCAATTTGCAAATTCACCCCCCTTCCTCTTACAACCCCCTATCCACGAATTCAACCAAGCCGACTGACCGACCAACCGACTAACCAAGATGTTGTATCTTTTTGTTGTGTATAAAGTTTATGCTCATTTTTTGGCCATTGCATGTTTTATGCGCTTCCATTTGTTGGTATTGCTGCTGTTTTTAATATACAATATTAGCCGGTAGTAATGTTTTAATTAATTTTTAAGGTATTCAAACCAAGAAATGTTACACCCCCTTCCCAACCCATTGTTAGCCCAGTTGGCAAGGTCCGACCGCATGCTAAGATATGATGCCAGATTCCAACAGACAAATAAATGGCATGTTGCAAAGAGTAAATTTTTCATAGTTGGGTTGCTCATCGAATGCGGATTAGAGCCGAGGAAAGAGCGAGAAAGAGAGAGATTGAGGATTCGGATGGGGACATAGAAGGGGATAGAGATGGGGATGATGTCGAGGGTGCGATGCTTGTTGCGGTTAGCTGCATTGGTCAAGCAGTGATGCCATGGAACGACTTTAATGACCTTAAACAGACAGATCAGTTGGAGTGCGATGGCTTTTCAGGATTTACCCAGGCAATAAAGTCTAAAATGCTGCAAAATTCTAGTAAAATTTACTTAGTATACCAATCATTACGATTGCTATGAACTTTACTACCAATCCCATTAAAAATAGATTTATAAAGATACTAAAAAATGTTTAAAATATTAAATGTTTTTTTCTTCACTTTTCAGTACTTAAAATAAACTTGCTTTTGTACTTAAAACTCCAAATTCTAAGCTTGATTACTAAAGCCGAGACAATGAAGAGTGACTACAGAAAAAGTGCTTTTGAATATAGTCTAAGTTTCTCAATGCCCATCGAACTACTAAATACTCATGTCAGACAAGCTAGAACTAACTATTTGAGATCTTTAAGTTTCGCAAAATAGATTTATGATATAAGTTCGGTCAAAACTGTATGGATACACCACAATAGAGCAATACTTGCAACACATCAGAACAGATTTGAAGTATTTTTATCTCGGGATATAGCCCCAATTAATATTGTAAGCCTGTACTAACCAAAGTCTAGAAGACAATTTAAAATGAACATTGTTTTTTAATCGTGAAAATTGTTCAGACTTCATAAATACACAAGCTCTCAAAAAAGAAAAAATTATTAGTGAAAAATTTAAATTTTATAAGATTTGCGTAGTTATCAAGTTATTTATTTAAAACTTTCTTCCAAAACCATAAAATAAAAAAAACCGAAAAACCCATTTAGTAACTGATTTTTGTATAACGGTTTATTTTGGTCAAACAAGCATATAATTCAGTTATATGGTAAAAATGTAAACATATAATAGATTCTAAAACTAATTTGGGTTTCTATTTTTAATTGGAATCAATAGATCTTCTGTCGTGAAATCAAAGAATTTCTGTTTATATGATAATTTATTTTTAGCATTTTAACAAAGAAGCGACAAAAAAAAGCCGCACTCTTTCTTTACTATAACAGCTATTGGAAAATCAAGTAATTCAAAATTTAAAAAATATTAATTTGGAAAGGTCATCAAATTCCGTTTGAATGATGCATAACTTTCTTAACCCATTAAGTACCCATTAAAATATTCGAATTTTGGAAAAAAAAAAATTTTCGAGCTCTTTTCCTCGATTTTTCCAAAAAAAAATTTTGATGCAAAAACATTCTTCAAACAATTTTAGGAGTGACTGCAAAAAAAAATTTTCAAAAATATTTTTGTTAGTATTTTTTAAAATTGTTTAAAAATCCCAAAAAAGACCATTTTAACCCATTTTCATGCAAAAAGTGCCTATTTTGCAGTTTTCAAACAATTTTAAAAAATACTAACAAAAATATTTTTGAAAATTTTTTTGCAGTCACTCCTAAAATTGTTTGAAGAATGTTTTTGCATCAAAAATTTTTTTTGGAAAAATCGAGGAAAAGAGCTCGAAAATTTTTTTTTTTCCAAAATTCGAATATTTTAATGGGTACTTAATGGGTTTAGGAAAGTTATGCATCATTCAAACGGAATTTAGATGACCTTTCCAAATAGCTATTTTTTAAATTTGAATACTTGACTTCTAATAGCTGTTATAGTGATAAGAAGAGTGCGGCTTTTTTTTGTCGCTGGGTGTACATAAAACCATTACAAAATCAACACATAGATTTTGTGTAACCGTTAGTTGAAATACGAACCGAAACCGTAACCTAAACCGGTATTCGCTTCGGTTTGATACTCTCAATTTTATTGAATTGTATGAAATAAAATAAATAAATACTCAATAGCAGTATCAACATCAAAATCCTTCCTCTCAATTTTGGCTCAACATAAATTTTCATTTCTGTTTTTAAATGAAATTGATTTAATTTTCAGTGTTAACATATTTAATAAAGGTAATTAAGTGACCACGTTCTTAATATATTCATAATTACAAACTGGTTTGTTGCCCAACGTTTTCCAAAGGGAAATTTTTTTTTTAATTTAAATATAATTTCAAACTTTTGATTTGTACGTGCAAATCTATCAATTTAAAAGTGAACGAGTTTAATGGTTCCGATCTTCAATCGGTTCACACCCTTGAGACTGACAACAGAATCCTTCATCTTTGCATACCCAGATGCCATCTGTCTGTCGATGTAGATGTCTTAACAGCTAATCCCCTTCAAGCCATATATCTGCAAATGTCTTTCTTAGTACGATGCACTACAACAATTTTCAGTCAATTTTGTGTCAGCGGACGCTCTTCCATCTTCCCACCGGAGGGAGCTAGACAATTTAAAACTCTGTTGGAATCAGTTTTCACCATCTCTTTCTTTCTCCCTCCCTCTTACCATCTGTTTCGATCTGTCTGTCGTTCTGGTTCTGTTCTAGTCGTAGTAGTTCCCATAGCTTGTTGTGGTTTAATGGACTTGCAGTTTGCAGTTTCTTAACAATTCGATGTTATTTTCGCTCTTTCACTTCCTTTTCGCGCTTTGCCCTTTTCGTTCAATTACTTCTATTTTTTTCCTATTTTTCTCTGCTTTCTATCTATATTTTCCTTTATTTTGTATTTTGGGTAATTGCTTGCCATTGTTGTACTTCGATTGCAAAGTTGCACTCGTTCCCATCCCGGAGGATTCGAAGCGCACTACAAATTGTGGTGCATTGTGGTCCAGGCAGCTAAACATTTAATGTCAATCCTGGTCCGTCCATCAGTTGAAAATCAGAGAAACTTTTCTCGAGGAATCACAGGCTCGCACAAATTCACTCCCCAACCAGCACGGATCTAATTTCATTTCTCACTCTCGCTCACATGCGTGCCACATAAAAAACTAATTCAAAGCGCTCAAAATAATTTATATCGTTCGCATGCTATCTAAAGAACCTGGGACCGATGCTGCTTCTTCTTCTGCTCCTTTCAATCGCTCACAATCGGCTCAAAAAGGCGAAAGATATTTTTGTAATTTTTATGACCCCAAAAGGCTAACTCCCGTATGAAGCAAGGATGGTGGCAACTCAGAGAAGCACTCAGGACACAGGAGACAGGACACAGGAGGCAGTTCACAGGACTGAACGTCGGCAACAAGGCAAGCAAACATATTTAAAGATGTAAGCGCAATAAAATGAAATAATAAAAAAATACAACTTTTGTCCCCTCGCCAACTCACCGCCCACTGCCCCCTTTGAACTTTCCCTGTCTGTCTGTTTGTTTGTTTGTTTGTGTGTACACCCGCTTGTTTGTTTGTTTGATTTTTGGGAAAGAAACTGAAAGTTGGGGCTAGCTGGACTATAAACTGTTTCAAGTTATCTAAAGTGTTAAATCACCTGATGCCGTCAGCATGAAATTTACGCACATAAATCTTTTAGGGCCAGGCCCAAGCTGAGTCCGAGGCCGAGAATGAGCTCCGAAATAACATAAACTAAATATAACCAGGCCCAAATCAGAAAGAGGGTGATACAAAAAGTTTTAGACTGTCATAATGAAAATGTAAAAGCATAACTTGATAAACATCCAATAAATTACTGAAAAAAGGGGCAGAGTATAATAAGCATGTATTAAGATTGTTTTTATCGTACGTAAACATAAGGAATATTTATTCAAGTTTATAAAAATCAGTAATCTAAACTCTTAAATTAAATAAACCCTTAAGCTAAAATCCCAAAATTTCTGAAAAAACATTGATAGATATTTTAATTTATGAAATAACTATACTTAACATTTCAGGAATAATTTAAAACATTGTTTGGTAACATTAATTATGTTAATTGAGTAAATAGTTGCAATGTAACTATGCAATGAAACTAAATGGAAAAGAAACAAATCTTCCAAGCAAACTACTCATATAAATCAAAGGACAATAAAAAAATGAGTTTTCTTGTTCGCATAAACAAAAGTCGGCTGAATTCAATCTATGTATCTTATGGCTGTTGAAATTCGCGGGATCTGAGGTGGAAATCGGTCCTCGCGGTCTGTACCCACCCAACATGAGCCTCTGGAGCGAACAATTAGAGACTCCCAAAAAATATCCATCACATCAAATACTATGCAGCCCCCATTAGAAAAAAAATGTAGGCGATCATTTCAATTATCATTAATTCCGTAAATTACTTATTCATACACATTTAATATAATTCTTTTGGCTGATTTGCTTGATGCATTATTTCCTTCTTTTCAAGGGATTACTTCTTGAATAAAAAAATAGTTGTTATAATTAAATTTAAAAAAATCTAAGTTACGTAAATGCAAAGCGAACTTATATATTTAACCAAACCTTACTTTTATACATCTTAACCAATGTAATAGCAAATTTTTAAATGGTTTTTTTTTCTTTCTTTGTTCTGTTTTGTCTATTTTTTGGTTGCCTATAGTGCGTGAACGTGGTTTTCGTACAGGGCTCAATTTTATTTATGATCAATTCCTATTATTTAAGATTTATTTCATTTTCTGTAAATTTTAATTTTTTTTCCGATCTACAACATTGAAAATTTTATTATATTTTAACTAGTTTAATTTTTTGTACATTTTTTTTTCTATTACATATGCATAGTATTTTTCCTAATATGTTGTATCTTTTCGCTGTATCTTTTTTCTAAACTTAATATTATTCTTTCTCACGGATTTATTTGCTTTCTCATTTACTTTAAGGAATTTGTATGGGAATAGGTTTAATTATTTATTTAACAAGTGGGCGAATATTTGTAGCAAGCATTGTTTAAGTTTATTAACCGTTTTATGTTGTTTTAAAGTTTTTTATGTATGTGATTGCACTTGCTCAGCTGTTAACTGTTAAATTTCTTGCTTTATTTTTTTTTCCAGTTTATAAAATTGCATAAAGATTAAAAAAAATGTCGATGGCTACATACTCTTACCGCCAGCACAAACTTACAGTATAGGTGTTAGCCATATGCAAGTATATACTCTGCTAAGGCAGCAAAAATCCAGCCACGTACACAAGAAGGAAAGAGATAGTTAATAAAAGGTGTTGACTTACGTACAAACAATTTAATATGATGCGGTGAAAGGCCTTCCAACGTTGCAATTCAAAATGTTATCCGATGTAGGGTAATATTATTCGTACTAATGGTTGTTTAAGTATTTTTTTTCTTTTCACTTGTTTTATTTTTATTTTTTTGTACGTTTTATTTTATAATATTTTTTTTCACTCCCTGAGCACTTTGACTTATCTCTTTTACTCACATATGCAACTTTTACTGATTCGTACCCTTCAGACACATTCACAAAGGAATGTCAAAAGAATCATTAGGAATGTTTCCCTATGCTTAAGGAATCCATAGGGATTTTGTATGAAATTCCTTAGGGACTTTAACATTGCGAAGTCCTTCGATTGAGGAAAAGGGAACTCTCCATAGAGATTCCCTTACGTTTCTCGTTAGGGAAACCTTGGGGAACTCTGCCGAGAATTCCCCAATGATTCCCTAACGATTCTTTTGCCATTTTCGCGAGGGAATCTCCCAGGAATTTTGCTGAAAATTCCTCAATGATTCCCTAACGATAAAAAAAATTAATAAAAATTAAAAAAATTAAAAAAAATTAAGAAAACTTTTCTTCTTATTATATATTTTTATTCAACAATTTTTTTTTTACATTTTTGAGTTAATTTATTAGTAGTTTTTAATGCCCAAAATATACATAAGTAGTTTATCTTGCCAAGTAGGTGCAGCTCCCACCATATGCCATCGACCACTGCCCTCAGAGAAATCCCAGACAAAGCTCCTTGCATGGTTCCAAGTTTAATTCGTATGCTAAATAAAAAAATAAATACATTAGTTTTCTTCTTTTTAAAATTAATAAATTATATTATAACACACTTACGTTTTGTTTTAGCCGTAGCAGCAGCCGGCAGCGACATTGTCAAATTTTTTCCTTTTTTCTTTGACACGTGCGCTTACTGCGTTTTGTTGCAAAAAATCTGTCGCGCTGCCGGCTGCAGCGTTCGACGTTTGTTCGACAGAGATGGAAACAATAAAAAACGAACAGAAACAGCCTCTGTCTCCGTCGCACAATTTTGGTCGACGTCAACGTCGGCCGAAAACTTGTACGATAGAGAGGAAAGAAACAAAAAGAAACGAGCAGAAACAGCCTCTGCCTGCGTCGAAATAAAAGAAACGAGCATAAGCAGACGAAAATTAACTCTGCTTGCGTCGCTCGAGCAGCGGCCGGTCGACGCTGGCAGAATTTCTAGAAAAATGACAACAAAATGTCAAAATATTACAACAACCGAAAGGAAAAGGAATTTCTTGACTGCAGGGTACGTATTTATTTTTATACTTAATTTTTTTTAATAGGTAACTTTTTTTTTCCATTGACTGAGGCAATCACACCCAAAAAAGAATTTTCTTTTCGCTGTTTTCTTTTCTTTATTTTCTTATTTAATGTACTTACTACATTGGCTGATATATACATTAGAGTCCTGCACGAATCCATTCGAAACAGCAAACGAGACATTCATACACTCACATTGACCGGAATCACAGCCTACTCAACTAACCGAATAGAATAAAGTAAGCATCATGTTTATACTTTAAAGAACGAGATGCTTGCTAAGATTTGAAGGTCTGAAACATGTGAATGGGGAAAATATACAACCAAAAACAACTTTGTACTTGTGATACCGGATATTATTCAAATGGATTTGTTAATTAAATACAAAAATTTATTAAAAAGTAAAACAAAAACAATGTATATTTACCCGAAAAAAACAACAAAAAAATAACAATAAATTACGAAATTTTTAATTTTTTTTTTTAAATTATTATTTAAAAACATTATTTCGTTAACCATGTCTGAATTTTTCGCAATATTGCATCTCTTGTCTGTGAGAACGCCCTCTCCGAAGAAGCACTACTTGCTGGAATGCCCAAAATTTTGTAGCATTTTGTAGCAATTTTTTAAACAACAGAGGATAATGTTCTCTGTTTGTGTTCCACCGTTGTAAACCCTTAAACTCTTCGGTTACTTGAATTTTTAATGACATATATGCCGATTCTATTGCTTGCATTATGTTGTCGTTGCTATATGTTGTAACGGGCCTTGAAAAGATTTCAAGTTTTTGAGTCATCTTTTTCGGATCCTTCACACAATCTTCTTCTGACCAGTGTTTTTTCATTAAATCCTTACATGACTCTATTAGAAAAAAGTAAAAATAGTTATAAAAAATACTTTTGTTTATGAATACGAACATTTTCTTCTTTTGAATTTTCACGTGGGATTTTCATTTTTTTTAAGTTAAGGAATGCTTCTGTTGTGTTCGGCAAACGACACAATGGCCGTGTTCACCAGAACAAATCGACAACAGAAAATCGATGAAATTCGCATGATTATTCTGGTGAAATGCAGTGATTGGCAATCATGATTTCAAATTTTGTGATTATGATGACTGAAAATCATCACCAAAATAGTACGCTGAAATTTTCTGATTCTGATGCTTTGTTATCGAACAAACAAAATACATGATTACTGATTGATTAGTTCTGGTGAACGCGGCCAATATTATATTTCAGAACGAAAATTATAATAGTGCTTGAAAGTACTTGAAAGTACCAAATCAACTCTAAAGTACTACCATACTTTATTTATTCGTATGCTTTTGCTGTCATTTCATCGTGCTCGTCCGATTTTTTGTTTTCGTTTGCTGATGCTTGTTCAACGAAACATTTTTAAAACCAAGAACACTTTGTGTTTGCATTTGGTTTTTTTCGTTTGAAGTAAATTTTACGGTATCAAACATACCTGTATTTAGAGTATTTTGGAAGTAGTCCTGAACGAATGTATTCGTGCAGGCCTCTATTATGTACCATATTCGAAATAATAAGAAAATTTCCTTCAATATAGAATTTGCTTAGATTTAGAAATATTTAAATATTTCAAACTAAAATAAAATAAAAAAATTTCATTAATTATTAATTAATTAATTAATAATTAACAGTAACATTTTCTTAGCAAACATATTTATGAACAAAAAATTATGATTTTTGGTGTTGAATCTAGAAATTTTGTATAACTTAGCTGTGGTGCAACTTTTCGGGCAACCCTCTCGATTGGAGTTCTTTAAAAAGGTTGCCAACAGACCGTTGACAGTGGATGGCATTCGCTCCTGCAGCATTTTCAGTCCCATCGACATCGATCGCTCCGAGGAAAAGTTACGTGCGTGCTCGAAGGTTTGGTTGGATGACAAGGGCAGAGAAAGGGGAGAGGAGCGAAGGCTGAGTTTCGTGTATATTTTATAGCATTATAAAAGCGCTTTCACCTGACGCAGTGAGTGGGGTCAAATGTCTGCACTCATCTTTTGGCTATCACCAATACCAATTGATTGATGAGCGGGGAAGGCGTAGGAGTAGAGGTAGGGAAGGGGCAGAAGCATCCCAAGCTCAATCAAAATTGGGCAGAGGAAGCTGCTCACATAGTTGGTTCCCATTCAGCCAACTCAGCTCGATTATTTTTGCTTTCGTTTCTTTTTGTTCGACGACAACAGCGTTAAACTTTTGCAAAGCACCTGGCCAAGTAAGCAGCTGAATACGGAAGGGGAATGGGACTGGAAGGAGGGATGGATGGAGGTGGATTAGGAGGTGGATCTGTGGGTGCAGCTTCAGCAACTGCAGAATCAACAGCAGCAACGTAAAACAGCAGCAAAAGTACGAGTAGTTGGCATTATAATACAAAACAAACACAGAGTAACAACAACAAAAATAGCAACAACTACAAAAAAAATCAATAAAATTGCAGCTGTGTGTGTTGTTGTTTTTGTTGTTGATGGCGCGATGTCTACGTTAATGCGACTCGACGGCAATCGGCAAAAGTTTTTGGTCGCAAAGCGTTTTAGAGCTCAACAATCAAGTCAACACTGAAAACAACAAAACGTTTTTGCCCCACGAGAGAATGGGAAGAATCTCCCCCCGGGCTGATGATATGATGGTAGAGTTATACCCTTTTATGATTATGGGATAACTTGCAAATTCGCTCATTTCTGTCAAATGTAGAATGTATTCTTAAATTATATGCTAATGGCACTTGGTAGATTTCTTATAAATTTAAAAAAAAAAAAAAAAACTCCTTACGAGGTAAAGGTCTAAAGACGAAAACATTTTCATGCCCCAACATTTCTGATATCCAATTTTGTGACGAATAATATTAAGTTTTACATATAAATTATTTTAAATCCAACCAGTGGTCGGACCAGAGGTGTCATTCGACGCGTATTTTTGATTAGAATAGTAAAAAATTAAAAAAAAAAAAACAAAAAGGCTCCAATGGCCCCATTTGCTCAAATAATTTAAATTTTTCACCTCCCACTTACATCTGTTTATCTCACGAACCAGGTGAGTTTCCAAAAGTCTTAATAAGCTAAATTGATACCTTTCGATCGGTATATAACTCAACCTGATCGGACAGTCATAGAAAATTTTCCATTTTTCCTGTGTAGTGCAATGATAAATAAATTTGGAATTTATAAAGATGTGTGGAAGACGAGGAAAGGCAAGCTGTATGGAAGATGCTAACACAAGCAAAACGGACGGCTTGCTGCTCGCGCATAAAAACTATATTCATGATATTCTTCAAATAAACAAATTCGCGCATGACACTTCAGGCACCATTGAGCCCATGGTGGTGTTGGGATTATATCGATATTCACCCTTATCGATAATATCGATATTTCCTCGATATAATCCCAACACTAGCCCATGGAATAGGAGTGTAGTTTGGATATTTTGACCCGATACATCGATGATGCCTTTAATGTTCAAAAGGAACTAGACCAAATTGACCCGTCGCTAGCCTATAGAGCAGAATTGGAAAGTCTTTGCATTGTCACAAAGGCAAAGTTAATGAATAAAGGCAGTACACCCAAGTCCACTAGGGAAAGCTTTAGTTCCACAATGCTTCCAACCACGTCGCATCATAGGCATTTATCCTTTATGAAACTGCCAAAATTTAGTGCAAACTATGCCGATTATAAGAATTTTATTGGAATCTTTGACAATTTGCTCGATAGTGATAAAACCTTTACAAATATTGAGAAATTCAATCATCTTCTGTCATGTTTGGAGAAGGAAGTGCTAGGGCCTTCGTCAACTTCACTGCGGTCTGATCGATAAAGTCCGAGCTAGTTATGAATCTCTGCTATCTTTGGGCAATCACGAACAAATTTCTAACTTGTTGCTTATACATTTAATTATGAGCAAAGTAGATCATAACACGCGATCCAAATGGGTGAGACCCTCGACTACACTCAGCTTCCATCTTGGGAAGATTGCGAAACTGCTCTTAACAGACGTTTTCAGCTGAAGAGTCGTCATCTGGTCGCTCACGACCGCAGAAATCAAATTCGGACGGAGTTAAAAAGAACGGAAAAACGGCTTTGGCAGTTGCTCAGCCTAGTCAGCCGTCTTTAAAATGTCCATGCTTCATTTGCGGAGCGTACAAGAGATGAACCTTTCAAGTTTGTTAAAGACCGTTCACTTTGTATTAACTGTCTGAAAAAGGGTCATATCACTCGAACTTGCAAATCAGGCAATTAAAGAGTTTGCTCTAAGCCTCATCACACTCTCCTACATAAATATGTGCTAGATTTAGAACGAGCTGAATCTTCCAGCCAGCCATTGGTAGCTCATGCTGCAGCTCCAACGCAAACTTCTTCCATTAATCATGCCGCAGCTGTTTCTGACCAAGTTATATTGGAAACTGCTGTGATTAGGGTAATGAATTAGTCCGGTTCTTACCAGTTGGCTAGAGCACTTTTAGATTCTGGGTCGCAAGTGAACTTCATGACAGAAGATTTGGCTAGAAGGTTAGATTTGAAGAGAGAGCGAAAGGATATAAATTAGTTAGGATTCGGTAAACGAAAGTCCTTAGTGCGTCACATTGTTCAGACGTCAATAGCTTCTCGAGTAGACCAATTTGAATTGATGACTGAGTTTTCTGTTTTGGGAAGCATTTCGTCGTATCAGCCTGAAAAGAGCATTGTGAATGTTGACGTTCCGCAGGATATCGAATTAGCTGATCCCGAGTTCCACAAGCCTCAACGCATTGATCTACTGCTTGAAGCAGATGTATTTTTCGATTTGCTTAAAGAAGGACATATAGGCGAAGTAGCGAGTCTCCAACGTGGCGAGCTACAACTCTTGGATGGATTGTAGTTGGACGATGCCGAACTAAGAGTTCTTTGGACATTAGTTCGATTCAGGAGTCCTTTTCTTTGGATGCGCTTGTTCGCAAATTCTGGGAGTTCCAAAATTTGACAAATTCGAACTTGTATTCCCCTAAACAAATATTTTGCGAGAAGTCGTTTGTAGAATCAATCACTCGTCTGCCTTCTGGTCGCCTCAGTGTTGAGTTGCCATTTAAATCTAGCCCACAATGTCTTGGCGCATCATATGAAACGGCTAAAAGACGCTTTCCAGCCTTGAAGAGAAGAGTCTCTAAACAGCCAGAGATTCACGAAATGTATATAAAATTCATTAAGGAATACATTTCTCTGGGTCATATGAATGAAATTGATAACACGATCCCAAATGAGCCTCATTATTTTATTCCATATCAATGTGTGCTCATTCTTTTGGGTGATCCTACTATTCAGCCATGCCTTTACTCAACTTTGTTGCGATTTCGCCTTCGACCATTTACATTGTCTGCTGACATTACGAAAATGTACCGGCAAGTCGAAATCGACTCCACTCAGCCTAAATTTCAGCTTATTCTGTGGAGAGAAAGACCCTCAGACCCACTTCAAATATATCAGTTAAACTCTGTCACATACGGTACCGCTTCTGCGCCGTTCTTGGCAATTCGAAGTTTAACATATTTGAGTGAGCTGCACGCAGAATCACACCCACTAGCCTCGAAGGCAATTGCCAATAATTTTTACGTGGATGATTTGATATCTGGCGCAGATACTGTAGAGAAGCTGCAATTATTGCATAAAGAGCTTATTTCTGTGCTAAATTCATTTGGTTTCGTTCTGACCAAATGGTCATCAAATTGTGGGCAGTTTGAAAGTCCAGCTACTGACGATGCAATTCCGATTGGACATCAAGAGGATACGAAAACGCTAGGATTCATTTGGAGCCCTCGTGATGATGCGTTTAAATATTCCATAAGTAACTTATCTTTAGATGTATTGCTATGCCCTATCGTCACTCAGGCGAAAATATTGATGCAAGAAATTTGGTTGCAAAAGATCGACTGGGATGATCAGATACCCAATCAATTTCTCTATAGGCTGCATGACATCACAAAGTCTTTTGAAGAATTGGAGTCAATACGAATACCCCGTTACGTTGGCGTCTCTAAAAGATCCAAGTGCCAAATTCATGGATTTTCTGATGCCTCTACGAGAGCATATGGATGCTGATAATCAGGCCTGTTCCGGTTTTCACTTTCGGGAAGATTTTGCGAAAATGAATTTCCCTCACTTGTTCCGGTTTTCACTTTCGGCAAGATTTTGCGAATTGAATTCACGTGACATTGAGCAAGTGAGTTTGAATTCGGAAGGGTTAAATCGATGATTTTGGCATGCTTAGCATAAAATTAAAGTGAAAATAAAATATTTATTAAATACTTCAATGTTTTGGGAATATTACTACATTATCAGATAAAAAAAAAATATTTTATTTGATTTTTAAATAATTTTATTTCATCATACCCCAAAATCGATAAGACTCTAACCTAACATTTATGTCGGATTTGCTCGACCTGTTCTGGTTTCCGCAAATATTTGTGAAAATGAATGGCAACTTTATTAGGGCTGCCCTTGTATATGAAGAAAGTAGCAAATACTTTGGTACATATTTTAAACCACAATATAAGTGTTTTTATGTATTGCGTAAAATAAAGAATTAAATTTCTTGTTTTTTAAATGCAAGTTTGGACAAAACTGTTTGTAATTTAATGCAAAAAAGAACTGCTTATTTATGTAAACAAACACTGTGCAACAATTGACAACTCTGCAAAAAGACATTTCCAGCACTGAAATCAACCCGCGCTTTCAAAAATACAAATGTTATAACAAAAGTAGGTTTTACCTTTGAAAAATGTTTTGACTTATGATTAAATAAATATTTAATGAATAAATTACATAATTAATAATTATTTTAACAGGCGAAAATTCTTTTGACGCAAATGTCTGATTCGCTTAGAACATTTTCCAGCACTGTTCTGCAAAAAATTACTCAACACAATGTGGAAGGGAAATTCGGAGGGTAATTCGTAGGAAATGTAAAGGAATTTTAAGGGAAATTCGGTCAAATCTTGCGGATTGAAATTCGCAAAAAACAAGTGAAAACCGGAACAGGCCTGAATATGTCAGGATTAAATCGGAACATGGCATAGAAGTGCATTTTTTTTTTATTTATTTATTTATTTATTTATTGACTATTTCCTAGTGCTACAAGTAGGAGTACTTTTTAATTAGTGCACTAGTGCACTAATTTTGTGACGAATAATATTAAGTTTTACACATAAATTATTTTAAACAAAATTTTGGCACTCGGCACATTACGCTAAAATGTCTCAATTCTTCAGACCAAATAAAACTCACTGTTTTGCGCAGTGCCGAATGCAAAAATTTTGTTTAAAATAATTTATATGTAAAACTCAATATTATTCGTCACAAAATTGGAAATCAGAAATTTTGGGGCATGAAAATGTTTTCGTCACTAGACTTTTATCTCGTAAAGAGGTTTTTTTTATGGGATATCAGAAATTTTTGAATAAGACATCAGAAATTTTAAAATTGCACTATTTGATTGTCAAAATGTGGGAAAAAATACTTTATTTAACCTGTAACTGTTTACACTTATAATTAAAAAAAAACTTTAAAGGTATGCCCAAAAGCTCTTCGAAATACCTTTTCAACGATATATAGATCGCATCTGTAGCTTCTATCATTTGGAGGCTATGGGGGCCTTAATTTTATCGGTTTTTAGCAATTTCCCGCTAAGCTAGCGATTTTTCGAAAAAGTCGTAGAATAAACGATTCTATATTTTGGATTATAAAATGATTTATCTGCCGCAAAAAAAATTCACCACTTGCAAGCAGTTTATTTCCGCATTACGCTGCAAGCAGTGTACATACTGCATATGTACATGCAGTAGTGTAAAGATAAAAGGTATATTCAGTTAAAAGGTAATATCTTGTCCAAACGAATTTTGACAGATATGTGTTGTATGTCAAAAAACGCGGAATGGAATTGTCTTTAGCATATATCATATTCAAAAGTGATTTGAAACACAGATTTTTCTTAAATCGCCAAAATATGAGAAAAAATACCTTTTTTTACCTGTAGATTTTTACCTGTGCTTTTCAGCAAAAAAATTTACAGCAATGCTTAAAAGCCCTTTGCAATACCTTTTCAACGATATATAGATCACATCTGTAGCTTCTATCGTTTGGATTCTATGAGGGTTTTAATTTTAGCGGTTTTTAGCGATTTCCCGCTAAACTAGCGATTTTTCGAAAAAGTCGTAGAACAAACGTTTCTAAATTTTTGGGCGGGAACAAGTCCTCATTCACCGATTTAAGATATTTTAACGCTTTCATACAAACAGACTTTTCATCTCATTTTCGGAAGGCCACTAAAATTTTCAAAATTAATTATTTTTTGAACCAGTAATCGGATTTCGATGATCAAGGTGTCATTCGACGCGTATTTTTTATTAGAATAGTCAAAAATTTAAAAATAATTCATAAAGGCTATAACGGCCCCATGAGCTCCACTAATTTAAATTTTTCTCCTCCCACTTACACCTGTTTATCTCACGAACCAGGTGAGTTTTCAAAAGTCTTAGTATGCACATTTGTAAGTTAAATTAATACCTTTCGATCGGTATATAACCTGATCGGACAGTCATAGCAAATTTTCCATTCTTCCTGTGTATATATGCTAGTCGCCTTCGCACCCTTCGTGCTGCTTTCGTCACTAGCGCGGACTGCCGTCCGCAGTGATTGACATCAGATGTGTGTTTGCGTTATGTTCCGACTAAAGAAAACCCAGCAGATTTGGCATCACGTGGCTGTTCCACTGCTGAATTAACTGAGTCACGTTGGTTTATTGGACCTGCATTTTTGCAACGTGAACATATCCTTTGGCCAAGTAATTCTCATATTAAATTGACCAAAGAGCAGTCTCTGCTGGAGAAGCGAAATTTCGCGACTGTTTTGATCGCGGCCGATGTTGATTCAAATCCATTTAGGGCATTAATTGAAAAGTCACCGTCATATCTAAAAATGCTTCGCATTGTATCGTACATGCTTCGTTTCATTAACGGAAAGGGTGCAGTGTACAATTCACTTGTGCCAGCAGCAACAGAGATGGAGTTTACATTTCTGGCTATTGTGCATTGTATCCAGAAATCAGCCCTTGCAGATGAAATCGCGAAGCTTGACAAATCAATTGTCTTAAAATCCTCATATCAAAAACTAACTCCATTTCTGTGTCCCTATCAGAATGGCAAGCGAAAGTTGAGGTGGCTGCGTATTGGAGGTCGCTTATTTAAAGCGCCGCTGTCCCATAATGCGAAATTTCCGTTACTCATGCCAAAGGGATGTCGGTTTATTCATTTGTATCTGCAATATTTGCATCGATCCCATTGCCATGCACGCCCACGAGCGCTCGTGAGCATGCTCCGACAGCAAGTTTGGCTGATAAACGCTCGCCAAGTCTGCAGTGCAATAGTGAGACGCTGGGTCCATTGTTTCAGGTACAAACTGATATTGGTAGGACAAATAATGGAAAATTTACCCGCTGACAGGCTACATGAAAACAGGCCATTCGAAATCAGCAGAGTGGACTTTTGTTATACAAAGAAAATTGTGTGATCTCATATTTGGTTGTGAGCATAAAATTAAAAAAAAACAAATTTTGTGGCGGGGGTTTTGACACGCCTCATTTTCAAAAAAAAATTTTAGGGGCATACATAATACTAGAAAAAAAACCGCTTCAAAATATCCGAAGTAGTTTTCGAGTTAATAATAAATACCTCAAAAACTGCTAAAATACCTCATAGGACAAGCGAGCAAATCAGCATGGAAAAACTGTGAGGTTACGCACTAAAAAATTAATTTGCGCGGATTGTCGCAAATTGTTCAAATTGAGACATATTGCCTTTAAATTACATTGAATGGATCTACGATATACAGTTGGACTTACATTAAGCCTCTTTAAGCATCTTTGCTAAATTCTTCCGCAAAGTTGAAATTTCTTTGCAAGAAATTACCTTTCAAAGCATTATCTAATATAACAAAATATAACCAGAACACGCACAAATCACTGCGAACGGCAGTCGGCGCTAGTGACGAAAGCAGCACGAAGGGTGCGAAGGCGACTAGCATATATACACAGGAAGAATGGAAAATTTGCTATGACTGTCCGATCAGGTCGAGTTATATACCGATCGAAAGGTATTAACTTAACTTACAAATGTGCATACTAAGACTTTTGAAAACTCACCTGGTTCGTGAGATAAACAGGTGTAAGTGGGAGGGGAAAAATTTAAATTATTGGAGCTAATGGGGCCGTTGGAGCCTTTTTGATTTTTTTTTTAATTTTGAATGACTTCTTGATCATCAAAGTCCGACAGCTGGTTCAAAAGATAATTAATTTTGAAATTTTTAGTGGCCTTCCAAAAATGAGATGAAAAGTCAGTCTGTTTGTTTGTTTGTTTGTTTGTATGAAATCGTTGATTTAGCTTAAAAGTTTGAATGAGGATTTGTTCCCGATCAAAAATCTAGAAACGTTTGTTCTACGACTTTTTCGAAAATCGCTAGTTTAGCGGGAAATCGCTAAAACCCTCTAAAATTAAAAACCCCCATAGTGTCCAAACCATAGAAGCTTCAGATATGATCTATATGTCGTTGGAAAGGTATTTTGAAGGACTCTTAAGCATACCTTCAATTTTTTTTTCTAAAGTACACAGGTAAAAAGCTACAGGTGAAATAAGGTAATTTTTTCCACATTTTGGCGGTTTTCGAGAAAACGCCGGTAACGATTTTTTTTTAATTTTCAATATGTTTGAGCTTGTAAAATTTCGCGTTTTTTAATATCCCACAAAAAAAACCCTTTACGAGGTAAAAGTCTAGTGACGAAAACATTTTCATGCCCCAAAATTTCTGATATCCAATTTTGTGACGAATAATATTAAGTTTTACATATAAATTATTTTAAGCAAAATTTTGGCACTCGGCACATTGCGCTAAAATGTATCAATTCTTCATACCAAATATATAAAACTCTTTGTCCTGACTGACTGACTCACTGACTGACTCACTGACTGACTCACTGACTGACTGACTGAGAATCAACGTGCAGCCCAAACGGTAAAAGATAGAAAGCTGAAATTTTCACACAACATAGGTGAGATAATTTCATCGTGCAATAAGACGGCGTTTTGCGAAATTCGACCTGTAAGTGGGTCAAAATCAAGGTCAAAGGTCACAGAATTGCTTAGTATGAAAAACTTTTTTGTTTCTTGAGATATCTCAACTAAACTCACAGATTATATGTTTGGGGCTGTCTACAACATTCTGACCAAATTTGGTCAAAGTCGGATGACTATATCATATAGCTGCCATAGGAACAATCGGATGCAAAATAACCTTTAGTATGAAAAACTTTTTTGTTTCTTAAGATATCTCAACCAAACTTACAGATTATATGTTTGGGGCTGTCTTTAACACTCTGGCCAAATTTGATCAAAGTCGGGTGACTATATCATATAGCTGCCATAGGAACAATCGGATGCAAAATAACCTTTAGTATGAAAAACTTTTTTGTTTCTTGAGATATCTCAACTAAACTCACAGATTATATGTTTGGGGCTGTCTACAACATTCTGACCAAATTTGGTCAAAGTCGGATGACTATATCATATAGCTGCCATAGGAACAATCGGATGCAAAATAACCTTTAGTATGAAAAACTTTTTTGTTTCTTAAGATATCTCAACCAAACTCACAGATTATATGTTTGAAGCTGTCTCTAACATTCTGGCCAAATTTGGTCAAATTCGGATGACTATATCATATAGCTGCCATAGGATCAATCGGATGAAAGTTAACCTTTAGAATCAAAAACTCTGTTTTTGCATGAGATATTCTTAGAAAACTCATACACTAACTCTTCTTGCAAAATTTTGAATTTTCCTCAAATTTAGCTTTTTCCCGCCAAATTTGGCTTTTTCCCGCCAAATCTGGATTTTTCCCGCCAACTCACTAAATCTGAGTTTTAGCCAAAGCAAGAAGAAACATTGAAAGCGCGGACAGCGGAAGTTTAATATTTCCGTTTTTTTACAAAACATGCTATATTATATAAATTTGTTAAAGCGGACTACTAAGGACCTTCTTTTCAATTTTGCGGGCGAAGCGAGTAGGGGACGGACCCCCTTATATTGTATTAATTTGTTAAACCGGACAACTAAAGAAGTTCTTTTAAATTTTTGCGAGCGAAGCGAGCAGCGGGTTGGCGAGCGAAGCGAGCAGTTTAAGTTTGTTAAGCTGGAAAACAAAAGACCTTCTTTTCAATTTTGCGAGCGTAGCG